>WEDG01005316.1:0-75033 GCA_017591395.1 Schistocephalus solidus
AGGCTACAGTGCAGCCAAAGCTCTAGCCAAATAAGCTACGAGGCCCCACCTTGCGCCATGGGTTAAAACAAACTTGGGTCAAGTCACCCGACCAGCGTACATTGACGTATGTATTCTACCAATTCTGATTCAGTACACTGACTACCCTAGCAAGATTTCCGAACCCCCAATGTAGAATCCACCAGATGACTTCCAGGCACAATTAATTACTAGAGGATTTCGGCAGATATGAATAATTCCTTTGACCCACTTTTGAAAATCTCTGCGGAAAAGGTGGGATTCTAAACCACGCCAGCAAGTGTAAGGCTAGATAACAGTCAACGCTCAAGCCAACTGAGATACGAGGATCGAACGGGAGAAGTGATTTTATCACATTTGGGTCAAGATACCCGACCAACCTACAAATTCGTATGGAATCTACAAATTGTGATTCAGTAAACTGCTACCATAGCAGGATGTCCTAAGTAACCAAAGTAGAATCCACCAGATGACAACCAGGTACAATAATAAGCAGAGTATTTTGACAGATTTGAATTATTTCTTTTACCCACTGGTGAAAACCTTGGCAGCCACGGTAAGGATCTAAACAAGGCCAGCAAGTGTAAGGCTTTAATACAGCCAACGCTCTAGCAAACTGAGCTGCGAGGCTCGATTGTTAGTCGTGAGTTTCACCCCACTTGTTTCAAGTTACGCGCCCAGCCACCATTTACGTATGTAATCCACCAATTCTGATTTAGTACACTGACTACCGTTGCAGGATATCCTAAGCAACAAATGTTGAATCCCGCAGATGACCACCAGGCAAAATTAATTATAAGAGGATTTCGGCAGATATTAATAATTCCTTTGACAAACTTGTGAAAACCTCGGCACCGTTGGTGGAATTCAAACTCACGCCAGAAATTGAAGGCTTTAGTACAGTCAATGCTCAAGCCAAATGAGCTACAAAGTTCAGCTGGGAGTCGTTAGTTTAATCAAACTTGGGTTAATTTACTCGACCAGCCTACAAAAACGTATGGAAACCAGATATTCTGGTACAGGCAACTGACTACCCTAGCAGGACTCCCGGAACAATCACTGTAGAATCCCCTGGAGGACTACCAGGCACAATTAGTTAGTACAGCATACTGGCCGATTCGAATAATACCTTTGACCCACTTGTGAAAAACTCCGCAGCCTCAATGGGGATAGAAAACACGCCAGCATAGGAAAACATATAGTAATGCCAACGCTCTAGCCAACTGAGCTACGAGACCCCACGGGGAGCCGTGAGAATAATCACACTTGGATCAAGTTACACGCACAGTGTACAGCGTCGTATAGATATTCACCAATTCTGATGCAGGCAACTGACTGCCCAATCAGGATTTCCTAAGCAATCAATGAAGAATCCGCCAGATGACTACCAGGCACAATTTATAAGCGGAAGATTATAGCTGATTGAAAAATTCCATTGACCCACTTGCCAAAAACTCGGCAGCTTCGGTGAGTTTCAACCCACGCCAGCCATGCGAAGCCATTAGTACAGTAAACGCTCTAGTTAACTGAGCTATTGATGCCCCCAGGTAGTACTGCGTTTAATCGTACTTGAGCCCGGCCAACATCAACGTATGCAATTCACCAATTCTGGTACAGTAAACTGACTTTCCTAGAAGGATTTCCTAAGCAATCAATGTAGAATCCACTAGATGACTACCAGACACAATTAATAAGCAGAGTATTTTGGCAGATTTGTATAATTCCTTTGACCCACTTGTCAAAAACTCGGCAGCGTCTGTGGAATGATACCCACGCCACCAATGCGAAGCCATTAGTACACTTAACGCTCTAGCCAACTGAGCTACGGAGGCCCACCGGAATTAGTGAGTTTAGTCTCACTTGGGTCAAGTTAAACGCCCAGCCAACATCAACGTATGCAATCCACCAATTTTGGTACAATTAACTGACTGTCCTAGAATGTTTTTCTAAGCAATCAATGTAATATCCGCGATTGGCTAATTGCACTATTTGCGGAACTTATGCGGCGGATTGCGAATTTTGCACAACCACAAAAACCAGAAATATAGCGATGGTCCAATTTGTGGAGAGACTTCAGAAGTGCGCTAAAATAAATTGAGATATAAATACAAAGAAACTCAAAAAGGCCAAAAATGGACATATACCAATACTAAATATATCACAACTGCCCTATCGAACTTCTTATAGACATCATTACTGCCACATCTAACTTACTGCCGTCAATACCTACCGTTAGCAGTCCCTTCTTCAGTTTACCATACCTTTTAACCGAAACATGTCATTACTGCCATAGCTAACTTACTACCGTCAATACCAATCGGCAGCAATCCCTTAGTAAGTTCACCATGTCTACTATCAGACCCACGTATTTATATTTAGTTCAAATTTAAACAAAAGAATTTTTATTTACTTTGTGCATTCCTTGCTTGAAACATATATCATGTTTTAAGGGTGGTTAACCACCGTTCTATAGAACAAATTAATTCAAACTTAGACGGTCTTTCGGCGTGGAGCTCGACATAGCAACTGGAGTTCTCACCTTCTAAGTGTCGCTACATGTGTTTTGGGCCTGTAAGGCTGCCGCAACCTGTTAATTTTAAAGGTTGCCCTATGAATGAATGTTCCTTTATCAATAAATTAGATCTTTCGCCTCACGCCGATAGAATCACGGCCAAAGCTGCTCAGATTTGCGGCTTTATTTCTTATAATTTCTACCTTCCTAAAATTAAATTAAGACTTTATCGTATGTTTGTGCTTCGAATTCTAGAATTTCGCTGTCCTTTCTTCGGTTAAATGATTGAATCTAGCCGTTCAAAAATTTAAAATTTCCAAAGACATTTCACAAAAAATCCTGTTTCCGAATCGTTTAAATACTTCCTACTCAACTAGATGCCAACTGACGAAGCTAAATTTTTTTGGGTCAGGAGACTGGAAGCAGGCTTTTGTCTCCATTTTTGACTTAATATTAGCTCAAATCTCCCCAAGCTTTCTTTCAGTACGCCCGTTAGTCTTTCTTATAATCTAAGAAATTCAGCGCTAATTATACCTCCTCCTGCATCCTCCCTATCTAAATGCTCTCTATCCTTTGCTTCTAGGTATAGCTTTCTTTGGAATAACTTGCCAATTGAAATTAGGTCGTTAACTAGTTTATCTGCATTCTAGCGAAGATTGCACATTTATCTCAACGACGATTCTATTAACCTTTAATTTCCCTCATCTTTTCCGAGAAGCTTTCTCCATGACTCGGAGAAGGACCCTCGGGAATTTAAGGGACCTTCTTGAAACTATTTTCCTCTACCTCAAGTCCCCAGGGACCATGATGTCTTCTTATACCACCAGTCATTCAAACGATGAAAGTCATTTGGACGCACACAGTCAATAATACTCCCGTTTCTTTGGATACTTACCATCATCAGAATTAAATTCTGGCTCCTGGGCTGCTGAGGCCTCACGTCCACTGACGCCTTTTCGTGAGATTTTGTTTTATATGCCTCAGCAATCAAGAACGAACCATATTAACGTTTCATTATCCCATTCAGAAATTCTACTGCAGTATTAGCCTGCGCTACCCTGTTACCTGTAAGTGTACTTTCGGCGATGCAGAAAACTGTTAAAATTTCGTTCCCGTCTTTCCATGTATCAGGAAGCACGAACCCGATTCGAAGTAATTCCATAAGTTAGAACCGAGATCTACCAATTCGTGGACTGATTTTCAATGCCGTGCTCTGTTAAATGTGTTCAGCACCATGGAATACCTCAAAAAACACAAGTTCGAGCCGGTGAAATTTTCTGGAAGGTCTTTGAGCCCTCTATGCATTTACTGTCAGAATTTATTAACAAACATACACTTAAGGCCAATCAGCCTGTGGTAAGCTTTAATACAATAGACCGCCCTCGTCTTTGCCATCAGCCCGTTTTTAAAACAATATTATTGTTATTGTTTCACAAAACCTGCAGAATCTTTTGGCTAAGGACAACTGGTTTCGGCTCTTTTTTCTTCTACTTATTCGCCTGCTACTTCCTCGATCCTAACATTCTAAAAACAATCGCACACACTAAACAATTAGTTCCACTAAAAGAAGACAGTAAATATTTTGTATCAAAATTTGTAAAGGCGTGCAATAGCGTTCTTTTGGTTGCCTAATACGAAAGACAGATAAGAGAATGCGAAAATAAATCTGTAGTCAACGACTTGGTCGGGCACTTCCACACTAGGGAATAGATAGGAACGGCTTGGTAAGAGTAGCCATAAATAATTGTGTCGTTCCTCCGGCCCATATAGCTAACCGGATTTGTTTTAAATACGTACGAGTGAAAAACGTCAGTTTAAAAATGGACCTGGTTATAGGGGCAAGAACTTTAATATACTCCTTGTATTCACGAACTTGGAAAGATATATCTGCCATTCTACCTGGTAACATGCAAGGAAATTTAAGAGCTTCATACATATTATACAATACCTTCCGGCATTTCAGCTCAAACATACGCTCGTTGACGTAGGTGGCGCACATTTTTCATCCCACCATCTTCAGTACTTCCTTACTCGTCGAAAATAATAAACCACTGTTTATAAAGTAACGTATCAGTTTATTGCAAGCAAAGTATTTCGTAAATATTTAATTCAGGAGTTTGGGTCAACACAGCTACAAACTGGAATGTCGAAATGTGCATGATTATACAGATTTAAAGTTGGTCTTAGATGTGTTCACGATAGGATGTAGATATTGGTGGTGTTAATTCTTTGCTACTTTCTCGATCCTAGCATACTAAAAACTATCAAACACACTTAACAATTAGTCCCACTAAAAGAACACAGTAAATATTTTGTATCAAAATTTGTAATATCGTGCAATAGCATTCTTTTGGTTGCCTAATACGAAAGACAGATAAGAGAATGCGAAAATAAAGCTGTAGTCAACGACGGTCGAGCACTTCCACACTAGGGAATGGATAGGAACGGCTTGTTAAGGGTAGCCATAAATAATTGTGTCGTTCTTTCGGCCCATATAGCTAACCGGATTTGTTTTAAATATGCCGCACTCGAACAAACACAAAAGAAGCGTTCCAATACTATCCATATTAGGTTAGTCAACCGTTGAGTGCATTTTGCTTTAGGAATCTTAAGTACAATGGAAACACCCTTAACAGATGCATATTATGACTTTCAACAAGAAAAGTCCTAAATATCATTCATATACGCGTTTCAGAAAACGCCACGTTGGCATAACCCTAATTTGACGTAGGGAAAATCCACGTGGACCAATCAGTTATTTATTACCTTAAAACAGGAAAAAATATTTGACGATGCGTACGAGTGAAATACGGCAGTTTAAAAATGGACCTGGTTATAGGGGCAAGAACTTTAATTAACTCCTTGTATTCATGAACTTGGAAAGAAATATTTGCCATTCTACCTGGTAAAATGCAAGGAAATTTAAGAGCTTCATACATATTATATAATACCTTCCGGCATTTCAGCTCAAACATACGCTCGTTGACGTAGGTGGCGCACATTTGTCCTCCTACCATCTTCAGTACTTCCTAACTCGTCGAAAATAATAAACCACTTTTTATAAAAGTAACGTATCAGTTAATTGCAAGCAAAGTATTTCGTAAATATTTAATTCAGGAGTTTGGGTCAACACAGCTACAAACTGGAATGTCGAAAATTGCATGGTTATACTAGATTTAAAGTTGGTCTTAGATGCGTTCACGATAGGATGTAGATATTGGTGCTGTTCATTCTTTGCTGCTCTCTTGATCCAAGCATACATAAAAACTATCGCACACACTTAAACAATTAGTCCCACTAAAGAAGACAGTAAATATTTTTATCAAAAAATTTTGTAAAGGCGTGCAATAGCGTTGTTTTGGGTGCCTAATACGAAAGACAGATAAGAGAATGCGAAAAATAAAGCTGTAGTCAACGGCTTGGTCGAGCACTTCCACACTAGGAATGGATAGGAACGGCTTGTTAAGAGTAGCCATAAATAATTGTGTCGTTCCTCCGGCCCATATAGCTAACCGGATTTGTTTTTAAATATGCCGTACTCGAACAAACACAAAAAGAGGCGTTCCAATACTATCCATATTAGGTTAGTCAACCGTTTAGCGCATTTTGCTTTAGGAATTTTTAGCTATAATGGAAAACACCCTTAACAGCTACATATTATGGCTTTTCAACAAGAAAAAGTCCTAAATATCATTCATATACGCGTTTCAGAAAACGCCACGTTGGCATAACCCTAATTTGACGTAGGAAAATCCACGTGGACCAATCAGTAATTTATAACCTTAAAACAGGAAAAAAATATTTTTACTATACGTACGAGTGAAATACGTCAGTTTAAAAATGGACCTGGTTATAGGGGCAAGAACTTAATTAACTCCTTGTATTCACGAACTTGAAAGATATAGCTGCCATTCTTCTGGTCACATGCAAGGAAATTTAATAGCTTCATACATATTATACAATACCTTCCGGCATTTCAGCTCAAACATACGCTCGTTGGACGTAGGTGGCGCACATTTTTCCTCCCACCATCTTCAGTACTTCCTTACTCGTCGAAAAATAATAAAACCACTGTTTTATAAAGTAACGTATCAGTTAATTGCAAGCAAAGTATTTCGTAAAGTATTTAATTCAGGAGTTTGGGTCAACACAGCTACAAACTGGAATGTCGAAAAGTGCATGGTTATACAGATTTAAAGTTGGTCTTAGATGTGTTCACGATAGGATGTAGATATTGGTGCTGTTCATTCTTTGCTGCTTTCTTGTCTAGCATACTAAAAACTATCGCACACATTAAACAATTAGTTCCACTTAAGAAGACAGTAAACTATTTTTATCAAAATTTGTAAAGGCGTGCAATAGCGTTGTCTGAGAGCTGCCTAATACGAAAGACACGATAAGAGAATGCGAAAAAATAAAGCTGTAGTCAACGGCTTGGTCGAGCACTTCCACACTAGGGAATGGATAGGAACGGCTTGTTAGAGTAGCCATAAATAATTGTGTCGTTTCTCCGGCCCATATAGCTAACCGGATTTGTTTTTAAATATGCCGCACTCGAACAAAACACAAAAGAGGCGTTCCAATACTATCCATATTAGGTTAATCAACCGTTTAGTGCATTTTGCTTTAGGAATTTTAAGTATAATGGAAACACCTCTAACAGCTACATATTATGGCTTTCAACAAGAAAAGTCCTAAATATCATTCATATACGCGTTTCAGAAAAACGCCACGTTAGCATAACCCTAATTTGACGTAGGAAAATCCACGTGGACCAATCAGTAATTTATAACCCTAAAAACAGGAAAAATATTTTACTATACGTACAGAGTGAAATACGTCAGTTTAAAAATGGACCTGGTTATAGGGGCAAGAACTTTAATTAACTCCTTGTATTCACGAACTTGGAAAGATATAGCTGCCATTCTACCTGGTCACATGCAAAGGAAATTTAATAGCTTCATACATATTATACAATACCTTCCGGCATTTCAGCTCAAACATACGCTCGTTGACGTAGGTGGCGCACATTTTTTCCTCCCACCATCTTCAGTACTTCCTTACTCGTCGAGAAAATAATAAACCACTTTTTATAAAGTAACGTATCAGTTAATTGTAGCTAAAGTGTTTCGTAAATATTTAATTCAGGAGTTTGGAGTCAACACAGCTACAAACTGGAATGTCGAAAAGTGCATGGTTATACAGATTTAAAAAGTTGGTCTTGAGATGTGTCACGATAGGATGTAGATATTGGTGCTGTTCATCTTTTGCTGCTTTCTTTGATCCTAGCATACTAAAACTATCGCACACATTAAACAGTCTAGTTCCACTTAAAGAAGACAGTAAATATTCTTTTATCAAAATTTGTAAAAGGCGTGCAATAGCGTTGTTTTTGGGTGCCTTAAAATACGAAGACAGATAAGAGAATGCGAAAATAAAGCTGTAGTCAACGGCTTGGTCGAGCACTTCCACACTAGGGAATGGATAGGAACGGCTTGTTAAGAGTAGCCATAAATAATTGTGTCGTTTCTCCGGCCCTATAGCTAACCGGATTTGTTTTAAATATGCTGCACTCGAACAACACACAAAGAGGCGTTCCCAATACTATCAATATTAGGTTAATCAACCGTTTGAGTGCATTTTGCTTTATGAATTTTAAGTACAATGAAAACACCCTTAACAGCTGCATATTATGGCTTCCAACAAGAAAAGTCCTAAATATCATTCATATACGCGTTTCAGAAAAACGCCACGTTGGCAGAACCCTAATTTGACGTGGGAAAATCCACGTGGACCAATCAGTAATTTATAACCTTAAAACAGGAAAAAATATTTTACTATACGTACGAGTGAAATACGTCAGTTTAAAAATGGACCTGGTTATAGGGGCAAGAACTTTAATTAACTCCTTGTATTCACGAACTTGGAAGATATAGCTGCCATTCTACCTGGTCACATGCAAAGGAAATTTAATAGCTTCATACATATTATACAATACCTTCCGGCATTTTCAGCTCAAACATACGCTCGTTGACGTAGGTGGCGCACATTTTTTTCCTCCCACCATCTTCAGTACTTCCTTACTCGTCGAAAATAATAAACCACTTTTATAAAGTAACGTATCAGTTAATTGCAAGCAAAGTATTTCGTAAATATTTAATTCAGGAGTTTGGGTCAACACAGCTACAAACTGGAATGTCGAAAAGTGCATGGTTATACAGATTTAAAGTTGGTCTTAGATGTGTTCACGATAGGATGTAGATATTGGTGCTGTTCATTCTTTGCTGCTTTCTTGATCCTAGCATACTAAAAACTATCGCACACATTAAACAATTAGTTCCACTTAAAAAAGACAGTAAATATTTTTTATCAAAATTTGTAAAGGCGTGCAATAGCGTTGTTTTGGGTGCCTAATACGAAAGACAGATAAGAGAATGCGAAAATAAAGCTGTAGTCAACGGCTTGGTCGAGCACTTCCACACTAGGGAATGGATAGGAACGGCTTGTTAAGAGTAGCCATAAATAATTGTGTCGTTCCTCCGGCCCATATAGCTAACCGGATTTGTTTTAAATATGCCGCACTCGAACAAACACAAAAGAGGCGTTCCAATACTATCCATATTAGGTTAATCAACCGTTTAGTGCATTTTGCTTTAGGAATTTTAAGTATAATGGAAACACCCTTAACAGCTACATATTATGGCTTTCAACAAGAAAAGTCCTAAATATCATTCATATACGCGTTTCAGAAAACGCCACGTTGGCATAACCCTAATTTGACGTAGGAAAATCCACGTGGACCAATCAGTAATTTATAACCTTAAAACAGGAAAAAATATTTTACTATACGTACGAGTGAAATACGTCAGTTTAAAAATGGACCTGGTTATAGGGGCAAGAACTTTAATTAACTCCTTGTATTCACGAACTTGGAAAGATATAGCTGCCATTCTACCTGGTCACATGCAAGGAAATTTAATAGCTTCATACATATTATACAATACCTTCCGGCATTTCAGCTCAAACATACGCTCGTTGACGTAGGTGGCGCACATTTTTCCTCCCACCATCTTCAGTACTTCCTTACTCGTCGAAAATAATAAACCACTTTTTATAAAGTAACGTATCAGTTAATTGCAAGCAAAGTATTTCGTAAATATTTAATTCAGGAGTTTGGGTCAACACAGCTACAAACTGGAATGTCGAAAAGTGCATGGTTATACAGATTTAAAGTTGGTCTTAGATGTGTTCACGATAGGATGTAGATATTGGTGCTGTTCATTCTTGCTGCTTTCTTGATCCTAGCATACTAAAAACTATCGCACACATTAAACAATTAGTTCCACTTAAAAAAGACAGTAAATATTTTTTATCAAAATTTGTAAAGGCGTGCAATAGCGTTGTTTTGGGTGCCTAATACGAAAGACAGATAAGAGAATGCGAAAATAAAGCTGTAGTCAACGGCTTGGTCGAGCACTTCCACACTAGGGAATGGATAGGAACGGCTTGTTAAGAGTAGCCATAAATAATTGTGTCGTTCCTCCGGCCCATATAGCTAACTGGATTTGTTTTAAATATGCCGTACTCGAACAAACACAAAAGAGGCGTTCCCATACTATCAATATTAGGTTAGTCAACCGTTGAGTGCATTTTGCTTTATGAATTTTAAGTACAATGGAAACACCCTTAACAGCTGCATATTATGGCTTCCAACAAGAAAAGTCCTAAATATCATTCATATACGCGTTTCAGAAAACGCCACGTTGGCAGAACCCTTATTTGACGTAAGAAACTCCACGTGGACCAATCAGTAATTTATAACCTTAAAACAGGAAAAAATATTTTACTATGCGTACGAGTGAAATACGTCAGTATAAAAATGGACTAGTTAAAGGGGCAAGAACTTTAATTAACTCCTTGTATTCACGAACTTGGAAAGATATAGCTGCCATTCTACCTGGTCACATGCAAGGAAATTTAATAGCTTCATACATATTATACAATACCTTCCGGCATTTCAGCTCAAACATACGCTCGTTGACGTAGGTGGCGCACATTTTTCCTCCCACCATCTTCAGTACTTCCTTACTCGTCGAAAATAATAAACCACTTTTTATAAAGTAACGTATCAGTTAATTGCAAGCAAAGTATTTCGTAAATATTTAATTCAGGAGTTTGGGTCAACACAGCTACAAACTGGAATGTTGAAATGTGCATGATTATATAGATTTAAAGTTGGTCTTAGATGTGTTCACGATAGGATGTAGATATTGGTGCTGTTCATTCTTTGCTGCTTTCTCGATCCTAGCATACTAAAAACTATCGCACACACCAAACAATTTGTCCCACTAAAAGAAGACAGTAAATATTTTGTATCAAAATTTGTAAAGGCGTGCAATAGCGTTGTTTTGGTTGCCTAATACGAAAGACAGATAAGAGAATGCGAAAATAAAGCTGTAGTCAACGGCTTGGTCGAGCACTTCCACACTAGGGAATGGATAGGAACGGCTTGTTAAGAGTAGCCATAAATAATTGTGTCGTTCCTCCGGCCCATATAGCTAACCGGATTTGTTTAAATATGCCGTACTCGAACAAACACAAAAGAGGCGTTCCCATACTATCCATATGAGGTAAGTCAACCGTTGAGTGCATTTTGCTTTATGAATTTTAAGTACAATGGAAACACCCTTAACAGCTGCATATTATGGCTTCCAACAAGAAAAGTCCTTAATATCATTCATATACGCGTTTCAGAAAACGCCACGTTGGCCGAACCCTTATTTGACGTAAGAAACTCCACGTGGACCAATCAGTAATTTATAACCTTAAAACAGGAAAACATATTTTACTATACGTACGAGTGAAATACGTCAGTTTAAAAATGGACCTGGTTATAGGGGCAAGAACTTTAATTAACTCCTGTATTCACGAACTTGGAAAGATATATCTGCCATTCTACCTGGTCACATGCAAGGAAATTTAATAGCTTCATACATATTATACAATACCTTCCGGCATTTCAGCTCAAACATACGCTCGTTGACGTAGGTGGCGCACATTTTTCCTCCCACCATCTTCAGTACTTCCTTACTCGTCGAAAATAATAAACCACTTTTTATAAAGTAACGTATCAGTTAATTGCAAGCAAAGTATTTCGTAAATATTTAATTCAGGAGTTTGGGTCAACACAGCTACAAACTGGAATGTTGAAATGTGCATGATTATATAGATTTAAAGTTGGTCTTAGATGTGTTCACGATAGGATGTAGATATTGGTGCTGTTCATTCTTTGCTGCTTTCTCGATCCTAGCATACTAAAAACTATCGCACACACCAAACAATTTGTCCCACTAAAAGAAGACAGTAAATATTTTGTATCAAAATTTGTAAAGGCGTGCAATAGCGTTGTTTTGGTTGCCTAATACGAAAGACAGATAAGAGAATGCGAAAATAAAGCTGTAGTCAACGGCTTGGTCGAGCACTTCCACACTAGGGAATGGATAGGAACGGCTTGTTAAGAGTAGCCATAAATAATTGTGTCGTTCCTCCGGCCCATATAGCTAACCGGATTTGTTTTAAATATGCCGTACTTGAACATACACAAAAGAGGCGTTCCAATACTATCCATAATAGGTTAGTCAACCATTGAGTGCATTTTGCTTTCGGAATTTTAAGTACAATGGAAACACCCTTAAAAGCTGCATATTATGGCATTCAACAATAAAAGTCCTAAATATCATTCATATACGCGTTTCAGAAAACGCCACGTTGGCAGAACCCTTATTTGACGTAAGAAACTCCACGTGGACCAATCAGTAATTTATAACCTTAAAACAGGAAAAAATATTTTACTATACGTACCAGTGAAATACGTCAGTTTAAAAATAGACCTGGTTATAGGGGCAAGAACATTAATTAACTCCTTGTATTCACGAACTTGGAAAGATATATCTGCCATTCTACCTGGTCACATGCAAGGAAATTTAATAGCTTCATACATATTATACAATACCTTCCGGCATTTCAGCTCAAACATACGCTCGTTGACGTAGGTGGCGCACATTTTTCCTCCCACCATCTTCAGTACTTCCTTACTCGTCGAAAATAATAAACCACTTTTTATAAAGTAACGTATCAGTTAATTGCAAGCAAAGTATTTCGTAAATATTTAATTCAGGAGTTTGGGTCAACACAGCTACAAACTGGAATGTCGAAAAGTGCATGGTTATACAGATTTAAAGTTGGTCTTAGATGTGTTCACGATAGGATGTAGATATTGGTGCTGTTCATTCTTTGCTGCTTTCTTGATCCTAGCATACTAAAAACTATCGCACACATTAAACAATTAGTTCCACTTAAAAAAGACAGTAAATATTTTTTATCAAAATTTGTAAAGGCGTGCAATAGCGTTGTTTTGGGTGCCTAATACGAACGACAGATAAGAGAATGCGAAAATAAAGCTGTAGTCAACGGCTTGGTCGAGCACTTCCACACTAGGGAATGGATAGGAACGGCTTGTTAAGAGTAGCCATAAATAATTGTGTCGTTCCTCCGGCCCATATAGCTAACTGGATTTGTTTTAAATATGCCGTACTCGAACAAACACAAAAGAGGCGTTCCCATACTATCAATATTAGGTTAGACAACCGTTGAGTGCATTTTGCTTTATGAATTTTAAGTACAATGGAAACACCCTTAACAGCTGCATATTATGGCTTCCAACAAGAAAAGTCCTAAATATCATTCATATACGCGTTTCAGAAAACGCCACGTTGGCAGAACCCTTATTTGACGTAAGAAACTCCACGTGGACCAATCAGTAATTTATAACCTTAAAACAGGAAAAAATATTTTACTATACGTACCAGTGAAATACGTCAGTTTAAAAATAGACCTGGTTATAGGGGCAAGAACATTAATTAACTCCTTGTATTCACGAACTTGGAAAGATATATCTGCCATTCTACCTGGTCACATGCAAGGAAATTTAATAGCTTCATACATATTATACAATACCTTCCGGCATTTCAGCTCAAACATACGCTCGTTGACGTACGTGGCGCACATTTTTCCTCCCACCATCTTCAGTACTTCCTTCTTCGTCGAAAATAATACACCACTTTTTATAAAGTAACGTATCAGTTAATTGCAAGCAAAAGTATTTCGTAAATATTTAATTCAGGAGTTTGGGTCAACACAGCTACAAACTGGAATGTTGAAATGTGCATGATTATATAGATTTAAAGTTGGTCTTAGATGTGTTCACGATAGGATGTAGATATTGGTGCTGTTCATTCTTTGCTGCTTTCTCGATCCTAGCATACTAAAAACTATCGCACACACCAAACAATTTGTCCCACTAAAAGAAGACAGTAAATATTTTGTATCAAAATTTGTAAAGGCGTGCAATAGCGTTGTTTTGGTTGCCTAATACGAAAGACAGATAAGAGAATGCGAAAATAAAGCTGTAGTCAACGGCTTGGTCGAGCACTTCCACCCTAGGGAATGGATAGGAACGGCTTGTTAAGAGTAGCCATAAATAAGTGTGTCGTTCCTCCGGCCCATATAGCTAACCGGATTTGTTTTAAATATGCCGTACTCGAACAAACACAAAAGAGGCGTTCCAATATTATTCATATTGGGTTAGTCAACCGTTAAGTGCATTTTGCTTTATGAATTTTAAGTACAATGGAAACACCCTTAACAGCTACATATTATGGCTTTCAACAAGAAAAGTCCTAAATATCATTCATATACGCGTTTCAGAAAACGCCACGTTGGCAGAACCCTTATTTGACGTAAGAAACTCCACGTGGACCAATCAGTAATTTATAACCTTAAAACAGGAAAACATATTTTACGAGTGAAATACGTCAGTTTAAAAATGGACCTGGTTATAGGGGCAAGAACTTTAATCAACTCCTTGTATTCACGAACTTGGAAAGATATATCTGGCATTCTACCTGGTCACATGCAAGGAAATTTAATAGCTTCATACATATTATACAATACCTTCCGGCATTTCAGCTCAAACATACGCTCGTTGACGTAGGTGGCGCACATTTTTCCTCCCACCATCTTCAGTACTTCCTTACTCGTCGAAAATAATAAACCACTGTTTATAAAGTAACGTATCAGTTAATTGCAAGCAAAGTATTTCGTAAGTATTGGATTCAGGAGTTTGGGTCAACACAGCTACAAACTGGAATTTCGAAAAGTGCATAATTATACAGATTTAAAGTTGGTCTTAGATGTGTTCATGATAGGATGTAGATATTGGTGGTGTTCATTCTTTGCTGCTTTCTCGATCCTAGCATACTAAAAACTATCGCACACATTAAACAATAATTTCCACTTAAAGAAGACAGTAAATATTTTGTATCGAAATTTGTAAAGGCGTGCAATAGCGTTCTTTTGGTTGCCAAATACGAAAGACAGATAAGGGATTGCGAAAATAAAGCTGTAGTCAACGACTTGGTCGAGGACTTCCACACTAGGGAATGGAAAGGAACGGCTTGTTAAGAGTAGTCATAAATAATTGTGTCGTTCCTCCGGCCCATATAGCTAACCGGATTTGTTTTAAATATGCCGTACTTGAACATACACAAAAGAGGCGTTCCAATACTATCCATAATAGGTTAGTCAACCATTGAGTGCATTTTGCTTTCGGAATTTTAAGTACAATGGAAACACCCTTAAAAGCTGCATATTATGGCATTCAACAATAAAAGTCCTAAATATCATTCATATACGCGTTTCAGAAAACGCCACGTTGGCAGAACCCTAATTTGACATAAGAAACTCCACTTGGACCAATCAGTAATTTATAACCTTCAAACAGGAAAAAATATTTTACTATACGTACGAGTGAAATACGTCATTTTAAAAATGGACCTGGTTGTAGGGGCGTAAAACTTTAATTAACTCCTTGTATTCACGAACTTGGAAAGAAATATCTGCCATTCTACCTGGTCACATTCAAGGAAATTTAAGAGCTTCATACATATTATACAATACCTTCCGGCATTTCAGCTCAAAAATATGCTCGTTGACGTAAGTGGCGCAAATCTTTCCACCCACCATCTTCAGTACTTCCTTACTCGTTGAAAATAACACACCACTGTTTATAAAGTAACGTATCAGTTAATTGCAAGCAAAGTATTTCGTAAATATTTAATTCAGGAGTTTGGGTCAACACAGCTACAAATTGGAATGTCATAAGGTGCATGATTATACAGATTTAAAGTGGGTCTTAGATGTGTTCACGATAGGATGTAGATATTGGTGGTGTTCATTCTTTGCTACTTCCTCGATCCTAGCATACTAAAAGCTATCGCACACACTTAACAATTAGTCCCACTAAAAGAAGACAGTAAATATTTTGCATCAAAATTTGTAAAGGCGTGCAATAGCGTTGTTTTGGTTGCCTAATACGAAAGACAGATAAGAGAATGCGAAAATAAAGCTGTAGTCAACGACTTGGTCGAGCACTTCCACACTAGGGAATGGATAGGAACGGCTTGTTAAGAGTAGCAAAAAATAATTGTGTCGTTCCTGCGGCCCATATAGCTAACCGGATTTGTTTAAAATATGCCGTACTCGAACAAACAAAAGAGGCGTTCCCATACTATCCATATTAGGTTAGTCAACCGTTGAGTGCATTTTGCTTTATGAATTTTAAGTACAATGGAAACGCCCTTAACAGCTGCATATTATGGTTTTCAACAAGAAAAGTACTAAATATCATTCATATACGCGTTTCAGAAAAACGCCACGTTGGCAGAACCATAATTTGACGTAAGAAACTCCACGTTGACCAATCAGTAATTTATAACCTTAAAACGGGAAAAACTATTTTACTATACGTACGAGTGAAATACGTCAGTTTAAAAATGGACCTGGTTATAGGGGCAAGAACATTAATATACTCCTTGTATTCACGAACTTGGAAAGATATATCTGCCATTCTACCTGGTCACATGCAAGGAAATTTAATAGCTTCATACATATTATACAATACCTTCCGGCATTTCAGCTCAAACATACGCTCGTTGACGTAGGTGGCGCACATTTTTCATCCCACCATCTTCAGTCCTTTTCCTTACTCGTCGAAAATAATAAACGACTGTTTATAAAGTAACGTATCAGTTAATTGCAAGCAAAGAATTTCCGTAAGTATTGAATTCAGGAGTTTGGGTCAACACAGCTACAAACTGGAATTTCGAAATATGCATTATTATACAGATTTAAAGTTGGTCTTAGATGTGTTCACGATAGGATGTAGATATTGGTGGTGTTCATTCTTTGCTACTTCCTCGATCCTAGCATACTAAAAACTATCGCACACACTAAACAATTAGTTCAACTAAAAGAAGACAGTAAATATTTTGTATCAAAATTTGTAAAGGCGTGCAATAGCGTTGTTTTGGTTGCCTAATACGAAAGACAGATAAGAGAATGCGAAAATAAAGCTGTAGTCAACGACTTGGTCGAGCACTTCCACACTAGGGAATGGATAGGAACGACTTGTTAAGAGTAGCCATAAATAATTGTGTCGTTCCTGCGGCCCATATAGCTAACCGGATTTGTTTTAAATATGCCGTACTCGAACAAACACAAAAGAGGCGTTCCCATACTATCCATATTAGGTTAGTCAACCGTTGAGTGCATTTTGCTTTATGAATTTTAAGTACAATGGAAACGCCCTCAACAGCTGCATATTATGGCTTCCAACAAGAAAAGTCCTAAATATCATTCATATACGTGTTTCAGAAAACGCCACGTTGGCAGAACCATAATTTGACGTAAGAAACTCCACGTGGACCAATCAGTGGTTTATAACCTTAAAACAGGAAAACATATTTTACTATACGTACGAGTGAAATACGTCAGTTTAAAAATGGACCTGGTTATAGGGGCAAGAACATTAATATACTCCTTGTATTCACGAACTTGGAAAGATATATCTGCCATTCTACCTGGTAACATGCAAGGAAATTTAAGAGCTTCATACATATTATACAATACCTTCCGGCATTTCAGCTCAAACATACGCTCGTTGACGTAGGTGGCGCACATTTTTCATCCCACCATCTTCAGTACTTCCTTACTCGTCGAAAATAATAAACCACTGTTTATAAAGACACGTATCAGTTAATTGCAAGCAAGTATTTCGTAAGTATTGAATTCAGGAGTTTGGGTCAACACAGCTACAAACTGGAATTTCGAAATATGCATTATTATACAGATTTAAAGTTGGTCTTAGATGTGTTCACGATAGGATGTAGATATTGGTGGTGTTCATTCTTTGCTACTTCCTCGATCCTAGCATACTAAAAACTATCGCACACACTAAACAATTAGTTCAACTAAAAGAAGACAGTAAATATTTTGTATCAAAATTTGTAAAGGCGTGCAATAGCGTTCTTTTGGTTGCCTAATACGAAAGACAGATAAGGGAATGCGAAAATAAAGCTGTAGTCAACGACTTGTTCGAGGACTTCCACACTAGGGAATGGAAAGGAACGGCTTGTTAAGAGTAGTCATAAATAATTGTGTCGTTCCTCCGGCCCATATAGCTAACCGGATTTGTTTTAAATATGCCGTACTCGAACATACACAAAGAGGCGTTCCAATACTATACATAATAGGTTAGTCAACCATTGAGTGCATTTTGCTTTCGGAATTTTAAGTACAATGGAAACACCCTTAACAGCTGCATATTATGGCTTTCAACAAGAAAAGTCCTAAATATCATTCATATGCGCGTTTCAGAAAACGCCACGATGGCATAACCCTAATTTGACGTAAGAAACTCCACGTGGACCAATCAGTAATTTATAACCTTGAAACAGGAAATATGAGTGTGGCAGGGATAGGTGCCCTTATGGCACTCGCACCTGCGCCCGATCTCGCCTCCAGTCTTTTTGAATCTGTCTTGATAATAGGCACAGGCGAGTGAGGGAAGAAAGATTGTGGTAGCGCAAGGCTACCATCACTTAAAGCTAATCAAGGCGCAAGTCCCCGTCTCTGCACCACCACAGGGCGGTCCTCGTCGGAATCGACCGTTGTATTATCTGAGGGATGTCATGTCTATTGGCCATGCTGCATCTGCCGAGGGGTGGCGTGTTCAAGTGGCGCTTGGGCAGCCGGGACTAGCTGGACGAACATGCGACTGTAACTTGCTGAGTCGAACTGTAGTTGTTTGATCGGGTTTTTCCCTTTGAATCAAATTTTCAGAATTCGCCCCTCTACCATCTCGCTTTACCTGTTTGTACCGTCACTCCGATAAGTCCCGTTCTGTTAATTATTTCACTTTATATCTATTTCCTTACGTTTTTATACCATTTTACAATAGTTCGATATCACTCTGCTGTTTCAATAAAATTCTAACCTACTTCCGATTCTCTTTTACGATGTGACAGTTCCAAATTCAGCGAGTCCGTTCACATTGACTTATCCAGACTTTTAGATAAAGCTGTGAATACTTCATCCCCCAACGAAATACAACCCCATACACCCGAGGGAGACGTGCCATACCGCCCCCTTCTCGCTCGGTCGCTACAAATGGCAATCGGTGTTCGGTCTGCAGGTCAGCCAGTCTGAAACCACTCGCTGCGAAGTTCCATGACCAACATTTCGAGCCACGCGGGGAGGATGCGGGTGACCAGTAATCCCGGTGACAGCGAACCAAATGGCCGAGTAATTGTCACGCCAGGAATCGACAACGGTGATGAAATCACGGCCATTAACGACTCGGGTACGGACCAAAAATCAACCATCGCAACCCCAGCGGTGAATACGAGGACTGCCAGCGATAGTAGGCCTGTGGTTGCCAGGCAACCACGCCCTATAAATAATGCACAACTTGTGTCCCAAGTACCCTTCTCTGCAACTGTCTCTGATGATGGGTTCCAGAGGGAATCCGAAACGTCAGGCCAATAAACACCATGTTCCAGTGATCGCTCTTCTTCTGAACTAGGGAGGACTTCTCAACGGCATCTGGGGCACGCATGCCTACTTAGGATAGGTAACTGCGTCAAGTTCTTCAAAAACGACATAACCGTTCATTGCCCAAGTTTTCAGCACCCGTTTCTGAGTTCTGCGGCAGACGGGTGGCGGAATTTCGACCTTGGCGATCGATGGAGCCCTACACGTGTTCCACGGAGTGCGTGCATGACGGTGACTGGCGCCTGAATTAGTTATTGAGGCAGACTACCACGGCATATACAGCAATATCTACTCACTCAGTCAGCTGGATTCGGTGACAAGAGTGTCTAAGCGATGGGAGTTGGGCTCTTGTGCGATGAATGATAAGGCTAAACAACCAGTTTTCGCATACCAAACACAGCACAGCATATACCAATCGTTTAGGAGAACGACCAATCTCACACACAGGAGAGTCCATAAGGCCACCCCGAGAAGGAGCCACTGCAGCCTGAGTCTCCTTGTTTAGAGGGACTAAGTTGTCTCGTTGGTCACCAATTTTCCAAACCAAAACTCTTGACGCATCGCAATAGATTCAGGAACATAGGATTTATTTTAGTGAGGAATGCGATGATGAGCCGTGGGGATGCGTTCTCCAATGCCAGCGTCCCCCTCTCTGCACCAGTCAACCATGCGAGCCTGTCAACGAGCATTGAATAAGGTGGTGTGAGGACCTTTACGTACTTCTTGTCGCCATACTCTCCGGTGGTAGTTTCCAGCTCCCACGGACTCTGCGCAGTCTGGCTGAGGCGTGCTATGGGCAAATTGAACCTTGTTTTGGTTCGGTGCATTGCCAGCACAAGCCGTCGCAGAGGCTGAAGACTATGAGTACCACACAAAATTAAGTGCCATTTTAATCGTACAACATCAGAAATACAGAAAGTAAGTGTGTACCCCTCACTCAACACAATGGGGCGTCATAAATCTGGTTAAAAATAAAGGAGTTTACGCAGGTCGCGGTCGTGGCCGCCTCGTGGAGCTGTAGTACAAAGAGAAACTTATAATCATCGATCAGTCGTATTAATGTGCACGTAGAAACCTTTGTGACATTATTCGTTGGCCGCTAAGACGGCTCTTTGTTGGGGGCACACTGGCATACGCGAACTCGAAAATACAAGCCAATACTTCAGTGCTACCTTCTAAATGCCTCTCAAAAAGGGTCAATTTTAAGGCCCATAATACCCCCACAGAAACAAGGAGTGTGGGTCTGAGCGTCCGACAGATAAAAGGGTTTAAATAAGGTAATACAGTTCGACACAGAGCTTAATATATAGAGAGAGCTACGCTTTATTTTGAAAGTAAAATTCCAAAAATTTCAGCAAAAAGGTCCTCCATTCACCGTGAAGAATCGTCCTTGAATGGGTCTCAAAATATCGATCAATTTGTACTTCCTTCAAAATGGTGCCAGCGTCGTGCACTGATGACCTCATTTTGTTGTTCGAATAAACAAATAGGGTTAAAATACAGTATATAATGGGTAAACTAGGTCAATCGACGTACATATAAGAGGATTCACATGCGAATGTAGAGCAGAAAAGATGGCGGCTCAATTTCAATTTAAAAAATTTCTGCGTACTGCGTACTACCAATCTCATCGAATGCATAACTAATACGTATACATTGACTTGCTTCCCAACGTAGCTCTCGGCTCCAACATTTCGTTTATTCTCTCATAAAAATCCTTATTTCCAGCGAAGATGAATGATATAGATATATTTATTTTTGGAATGTTAATCATGTCCGACTCAGAAAAGGGGGACTGAGATGGCCACTTCTGGTTTGTTTGCTGTTGTCAGTCTTACCGGAATATATGTCGTTCGATCATGATTCAGTGGATCATTGACCTAGATGTTCCAGCATCTAGGCCACGGGTTCACGTCCCGTAGGCTACAGTCGACGATGTTCAGTTCCACTTAGATCTCTGAATGTCCAGTAGATCAACTGTCACGCATTATCGGCACCATAATCGACGGAACTGAGCAGATTTAAAAACGCTATGGGTCAAGGACGACTGTTGGAAAAGGTGTTCCACTTGTTTCACAGTATTCAGGGAGACCTGTATTGAGGTCGCTTAGGTAATAGTATTTAATTTTTTTACAGAGCCTTCGAAAGGCTGGCTTTTACGTGGAGCTAATATGAAAAAAATAAATTTGTTTGTGATCAATACAAGGAGAATGGACCGCGCTAAATAACCGTAAATATTTGAAAGCAGCATGTGAATTAACCATGCATGCATTTCTACGGTACTTTTTTACTTGCACCCTCCCAATCTCTCGTCAAAATAGGGTTTTCTTTTAAATAGCACCACTCAACCTTCTAAACAGGGGTTGTGTTGATCCACGGAAAATAGTGCAAGACGCAAGATAGACCGACGCTGCTATCGTAAGGTGATTAAAAAGGAACAAAGCAGCATCACCATTTGATCGATTGGGTTAGGTCAATTATAGAGGATATCGATATTTCACAAGACTCGATATCTGCATCTCAGCGTTGTCCTCTTAAACAAAGGGTCTAATACTGCTTGAACATGCCCAACGAGTCATGTCGCTTGGAGATTACATAATCAAAATACTTACCGTTAAAATCTTGACTGAGTCCGCATAGTAAAGTAAGTGATCCCTTGTCACCTGATAATTCCACTACCGCATGTTCTGCGTACGCAGTAAATTAGGGAGGCGCTGTATTCGAGTACGCGTGTAACTCGGTAATGAAGACTTTCACCTATCCATCGAAGCAGGAATACTTGTAGAGACGGTTCCGCGTGCGCATCAAGCACGCTCCCTCGAGGTTTCGTCAAGTATTTGACACAGGAG
Organism: Schistocephalus solidus; assembly: GCA_017591395.1. Lineage (NCBI taxonomy): Eukaryota > Metazoa > Platyhelminthes > Cestoda > Diphyllobothriidea > Diphyllobothriidae > Schistocephalus > Schistocephalus solidus. Next base: position 22,330 of record WEDG01005316.1, read on the forward strand.
TCGCCATATGGTTATATCCACGGAACTAAGGGCTTTTTTCGGCCCCGTGCGGACAAGGCAGTTTACTAAAGGAAATTTTTCGAGGTATGATGGTCGACAACCCGAAGATCTCCAAACTACAAACCAGGGAAGTAAAATTAATGAAACAACTTTTACTTAGGCGAAAGGGCGTACACTAATCTCAGTAGGCAGTTGCAGCAAACCCTCATGTCTCCTAACACAGCATATACGCCAACGCTCCAACATGAGGATCAGAAATTCTGCATGCATGGTACAGGCGAATGTCCCAGTTCCGGTTACTCGTTCCCTTAACACTAGAGATGTACTTATTTGTTTGAGCTTTTAAATTTGCACGGAGGCTAATTAACAAAGACAACAGGAGACAGAACAGGCGGTATCTGTTGGATTCCTTAGTCAATCATCTTGTTGTCGCGCGTTTTCAGATAATTCAGCAAGGCTCTGCATGCTGACGGCGGGGCAGTGTGCTGGTAAACTGGTTATCATAGTGAACTGAAGACTTCCGCCTGTCTATAGAGGCAACAAAGCAGACACTGAGCTACGCTAGCTGAAAATTCTCCTATCGCTCTTCTCTTAATGGGTTGTGAGAACACCGGTAGAGAAAAAAGGCTGGGTTGGGCCCGGTTCCGTGCACGGAGGGGGCCATGGTAGGACAGAAAAACTTGACGAGTTGGAACCCAGTTCCAGAAGACTGGTTCAACTGATACATTTGGGTGCCGGCAACCTCATTGTCTTCGGTCAGATGGATTACAGCCTCGCATAAAATGCAAGACCTGTGCAAGCACTCACGGCACACGAGTTTTCCTCTCAATGGAATCGGGAGGAAAGAGTTCGCGATGCCAGCTTGTTGCATCGTCGACCATGGTAACAGCGGTCACTACAGTCAATGAGATCTGATTGTAGTTTTTGGGTTGACAGTAAGGTACACTTTGCCGACAGCCACCAGGAATTAAACAAATTAATCGACCTATCGGACGGACGGCTGCAGCTGTAGTAAAAATAGACCTTTGAAAATATAAAAATTAATTCCGCCGACATATTCAGAAAATTGTGTCATTGACACCGCTGCCTGAGAAGGAATCGTGCAGACCCAGGCCGGTATTCTACAGTTAAGTATCACGGCCGTATGATTCGTAACTGCAGTCCGCCTGAAGATCCTAATTCAAAGTTTTGCTTCATCTTAAATGTTGCGATAGAAGGTGCGCATTCACAGGACCGACCGTCACCACAGGTAGACTAGAGGAGAGTCACTTGACATTTCATAATGCGCTAATGTTACCTTGGGAAGAAGCCACCATCGGATTGTTGGGCTATACCTTCTACTCCAGACAAAACCCAACTGCAGCCTTCTGCGGTCAGAATCGCTTATATTTCCCCCCCCCCCCACCGTCGGCAGGGCACGAGAATAGGAACACTCCCCAGTTAGGAAGGAAGGGTAAAATATTCCGTCCCAACCTTAACAGTAACATAAACCTTGCCTTAAACCGAAGTTTCCTGACCGTTGGCGCAAAGCAACCTGTATTACTGGCGGGTCCTGTTCTCATGTCCTACAGGGGAGGGAAGGGGCCAAATCGTGGGCCGTATCTCCCCTCATGCAAGTCCAGTACGTGTCAGTCACGTGGAGCAACCTCAACCGGCACAGAGATCCTGACGGTTTCGGAACAGGGCTCTCATAAGCGTAGACCATCCTGAATGCCATAGATAGTCATCTCCTGGAAGATGGACACCGTGTAGGCGATGATATTTCAACGTCATTTTAAAATTCCAACATGCCATACTAGAAACGTGTGTTTGAGTATGCACATATTGTCCGCAAGAATTTAATACAAGGTAGTGCCATTGCTTCTTAACAAGAGAACAACGCACTAAGAGCCGTAGTCTCCCGTTGGCAAGTTAACGTAGCGGTAACGATGGCAGCCAGTAGCACGGCTCGTGTTCTCTAAACCAACATGTTCTCCAAGCCAGGGGTGGTCGAGCAGGCGACAGAAAAGAGAGGTGACACAAAACATCACCTTTTGGGACGGCAAAGGCAAGGGAAATGAGGGGTGGGTAAGGAAGCGAAAAAAGTGAGCATAATTAGGTGCTTGTGGAGATTGGAGATAAGTGAACATCTCCTGCTGCACGGACTTCTGGAATGTTTTGTGTGCCAGCATGGTGAAGAGGGGGGCGGAAGTATGGCGTTTACTTGTGAAAGAATGGTAGACAGCGAAGGAATTGGCTAGAAAGACATTTCATTAATTTTCCACAACTTCACCACCCGTCACTTTTAGCCTCCTTTATGCATGTCTAGGAATTTGCTAAAACTAAAATACCACAAAAAAGAGTTTCCCAGGGTAAAAAAATCGAAAGCATTACAGAGTTTTCAGTATACCAAGATAGTCGGAACTAGGGGGAAGAGGAGCCAGTTAACAAGAGAAGGCAGACAGGATATAAACAGAACGTGAGCCAGGTGGCTAAGTGGACCAGATGGGCTTTTGCGAAGGCGGTGGATGCGTATCCTCAAGAGCTGGTGCAGGTGACCAAGTTGCTAGTAGAGGCGTTTTAGACGGCTCTGCCGGCCTTGATAGAGGTAGTAGGCGATACAGCATCCACCCACAAACAGAGTAACAATGAACAACCACCAGATAATTTGGGCGAACTTGCCCCAACGCGAGGGACGATTAGTGTCCTCAATGTGCTCTACAAGGTCATAGAGAAGAAGAACATGTTTGAGAGTTCGCATTAACTACCTTCGCAGGTGACAGAAGCAAACATATCTCAGCTACGGCTGGATCAGAGAATGAGTGCAGAATGGTAAGGGAAGTAAAGCAGCTATCGTCAAAGAAAGCCCACACGAAAGACGCTCCACGCACTTCTCGATGCGGCGGGGAAAATACAGAGACATCTTTGGGGTTTAGTGACAACGTGGTGTTTGACGATTTTATCTGGCACTAGCCGGAGAGAAATGCAACACAAACCTTCTTGTTCGGTAAACCCAAGAAATGACATGTCAAAACTGACAGCAGTGAATAACTACGCAGGGGGAAAACATGAACAAATTCTGCCTAAACTTCCGGTTTGAAAGGATATTTCACTAAGTAGGGAATGAAGTCGTTTACCTGGCGATCAATTCTAGCAGAAACAGTGTGATGGCCTGAATTCATGCGAACAGGCGAACACTAAAAAGGAGACTGTGCTGACCTTTGAAAGTAACTACTACAGCAGGTCGTCTGGTGGTGGATGGTGGAAAGACGGCAAGTGAAAACTACCTGTGAAGTAAGTACTCGCAGATCTAACCAGCCCCGAACCGTGTGATAAAATAACTTCGGTTGTGGCTGGGCAGGGAGCTGGCTTATCTATGAAGAAGTCATAAACATGGGACGTATTGCTACATGGCGAGTGTTTCACCTTATTTAGTAAGCCTTCTCCCAGGCACTATCAAACATCGTTGAAAGCTGAAGAGTTTCATTCCAGGGGGAATAGATCTATGCTTTCGGAGCTCGAAACTGAGTAAACCATACCGCTGACCTAGCAAAATCAGCCCTATCTACATGGACTAAACCTACTCACAGAGATGATTGCCCTGTAACCAAGTGCAAGCGCAAAATCTATTCTCCAGCTGTGCAACACGAATAAAAATGTAGTTAAGCAATCTGAATTTCGAATGCGAGGAAGTATATTGTGACAATTTAAAAACATCGTCTGGGCAATTCAATAAAAACATACAGCGAAGGAGGCAAACGGGGGACCAAAGCTTACGGGGACTGGGCGCATGAGCCAAATTGTCAGGGATTACGAGTGTAAAAGTCAGATGCAACCCTCGCAAAGGTATCCGTACACCCTGGTAGCCCGCTAGATGCTCTAAAACATTAATGGCTGAATATAATTAATCGGTGAAAATTTTTCACAACAAGCAGATTTCGATTCGTACAACAATGGAAACCCGACGCTTGTACCGCACTTCGTTCTCGGGCAGAAGTTCTGGTGGAGAGGACGAGAACCGGCATGAGCGACGTGAGTCTTATTTATACCTGCTACTTCTTCGAGATGTATGAAATATCAAAATTTTCTGGAGTCGGAGGCAGTGAGCAATGATCAGCACTGAAAACATCGGTCTATGGAGCAGCTGATAAAATTCTCGGATTAACTCAGCGGCGCCGCAGTGATTGGATAAGTGGACGAACCCTGCAATTGTCTGTCCAGACGGCTCGAACCAGGTACCGCAACGATGCTTCCTTCCACCAACTCCGGAACATGATAGCAAAGTCGGTTAGGAATTACCGGCAGAAATATTGGCATGAAATAGTGATCTCAAGGAAGCAGGCCTCAAACGTTGGTGACACTCGAAAACTCTACCAAATTATCCGCCAGGTTAGTGGTAAGCCCTCGACACTTTGTGACTCTGTTCGCGATGCTAATGGTGAGTTTAGTGCTGATAAATCAGCGAAGATCGATCGCTGGCGTGAGCACTTCGAGCATTTCCTTAACTTTGATGAGCAACTAATCACACCTTCGCTCTCCTCCGCAGCAGAGTTTCATCCCTCTCCAGGTTATGCAGTCGTGCGACCCCCTTTTCGAGGGAGGGGTTGACAATGGAATACAGAGGCTGCACAACAACAAAAAACTCGGAGATGACGGTATTCCTAAAAGGCTTGTGTCGACACTAGCACCACTGTCGACACGCCTGAAACGAGGCAGTCCGCACTCACTGCAACAATATTGCGAGGATATCTCAGGCCATCCAAGAAAGACGACTGAGGTGGTTTGGGCACGCCCTCCGTCGTTTGCCTCACGAGCTCATTTCTACTGCTCTCCATCGGCCGCCGTTGCCCAGCTGGAGACGCCCAAGAGGAGGTGAACTCAAGACCTGACTCGACACGGTTAGGCAAGACATAGAGGCGCTGCTTGGACCTTTGGTATTCGGTATCTGGCGCTGGACAAAAGAATGATCTGAGCTGTCCAGGTCTACTGCCGCATATCTTCACGCATGGAGATAAGTGATATAATCGAGGGCAATTAGATCAAGCATGATCGCAGCCTTAACAAGTACAAGTATAAGGAGGCCCATATGAAGCCTCCTTTTAGCTGGAGTTAACTTTATGAAATGTTTTCGAAAATCGACGCAAGGACCGGTCTCAAACCTAATAAAGTTATTCATTCTGTATGCAGAAGAATGACGATAAGAAATATGCTATGGAAGAATTTATATGCGGTCAAGGCGCAAGCGACCCGAGTGGAGTGGTCACTACACAAAAATAAAAAAATATCGACCGAATACCTCATAACTCGTGCTCATGCATCCATGATTTTTATTTTAGATTGCGCTTTCGGCGTGCATCGAGCGAACTGAGAGGAAAAAAACTATGTGCAAAGTCAATATCAGAGGGAGTGGGAACTAACTTAATGGTTAGAGAATAGTGAGAGGCACATAACTCACCTCTTTCAGCCTCGGCGGTTGCAGCAAATGGTTCAATAAGAGAACGATCCTCTAACAATTGTTCAGCCTAAAACGCCAAAACATACAGAAAGGAGCACCAAAAGAGAAAATACTCCTTCTGCTGCTAAGGGATCTTTTTGGGCGATAAAAAACGCAGGCTCTTAGCAAATATATAAAAAATTGTGATAACAGAACCCGATGTAAGAAACACGCCAGGTACGAGTTCATGATTACGTGCACTAGTGAAAAGACGGAGACCTTGAAGCTAGTTTGGTAATTAGTACCACAAAGAAAGGCCAGGATGTCGTCAGCGCCTTAAGTCTATATCTAGTGTTGATTAAGGATCCCACCTTGGAAGGCTGAAGATTAAAAAACCTTAGAATTTCATATGGCAATTATAAACATATGCACGGGGTCAAGGCCTGAGACGCACTGACCTGTGTAATTTGCTGCAAACAGATGCTGCGGTACTAATAAGGGGTAACAACCATGAGAGGTGCGCGCACACGTCTTGTTGATCAAATTACACTAAATGCTGGTTAGTGTCACATGACAGCGTTTCCATTTTGACCCTAAGTGGTCAGTTTGTTGGGCATAATCAGGAACAGGAATACAGATACCATAAGAGAGCGTGTCGAGCATCTCCTGGAGCTGACTGCGCATGATTTAGGGTAGCTACCGAGCGATGGGGTTGTTTTGCGAATTGGCCTCTGAGAGTAAAGCAGTAGTTTTGAAACCAACTTCGGGAGGGCAAAATTTCTCTGGTGCAATAGCTAGCGGTAGTTAATGTGAAACATTTACCATCATAATGACCATCGACTGACAGACAGTTAGGGCGACTAAAGCTGCCTCTATAAAAGCATGAAGTCGATACGAAACATACCACAGCAGTTAGAGGATAAGCAAGTGAAGCCCGAGAAAGGTTGCGCAGAACGGGCAAAGTCCAACGCTCGATATGCAGGATAAAAGTCGATAATGACCTCCATATCCACGTAGTCAGTTGGTGTAAGTCTGTTAATATCGTAGTAGGTCTTCGCTGGTTTTTCAATGTCACTGTCTAGGTACCCGTTCTTTTCCCCATACTGTGCTGGCTCCAGCAAATATGGTTAGATGTCGTAGAAGCCTTCAAGGAGTCTACAGCTCAGGAGTAATCAGTGAAGGGCATGTCGCCTACCTGCGGGCCCACTAAGCGAGTGTGCAGACAGCTTATGAGCGCGCAGTGGAACGCTAGTTCATCCCTAATAACGTCAAAGAAGCTATTCCCCAAGCAGTGAAGACGGCCCCAAAGACTGGCAACTTTAAAGAGGTTTCTTTTACACCCTTTTATATGTCCAAATGTGATTGCACAGATTACATTTTCGTTGTATAGTGTGAACTCAGTTTAACAAGAGTAAGGGGAGGTTATAGTCGCATATGAAACAGAAGTCATGGGTTGAGAGCCATCCAGCAAATTACTTTCAAAACCCTGTAGTTGGTGAGGGCCTAACAGGTTAAGAGTAAAGGTTTCTATTGGGGCATGAGTACTGATCAACCTTTGCACAACAAAGTGAACAATGTGACGTCAATACACCGCGAAAGTCTGTATAGGCTACGCAGATGAAAGGTGAGGGCAAACGGCGCAGTAGAAAACCACTTTCTACAGTTTGTTAGGTCAGAAAATTTCCTAGTGGGGCATGCAGTCTTCACCGCAGGGCACAACAACAGGCTTATTAGTTATTCGTCTGACCCAATCAAGAACCTGTGGATTTGTTTCCAGATTAGCAGGGCGTGACTCGACCAACGTGCTCAATTTGGTAGGGGACTGCCACGCATGTAGGGCACGACCTGACCGAAAGGGGTTAAAGTGAATCGATAGCTCGCTAGCCAGTTTCTTGTAAGACTGTTTGTGAAAAGAGTAGCCTACTATGCCAGATTTACCTGCGCAACGAGTCTTAGACGCCAACGACAAGTTCTGACATGGCTCTGGCATTGAAATTCTATTTAAATTGCATAAAATACCAGATGGAATTCACGGAGCTGTTAGACCAGGGCTTCACACTGGGACGCCTTTTTAACATTTAATAACTCTTTTCCAGAGAAAAAGTAAGACCCATCCTGGTTACGATAGGTCTAGTCACCGGTACATGGTGCGGGGTCTCACCAGAAGATGTTGCTCATGTGGTGAAAACGGTTCATTCATTGCAATTGAGGCGTTGGTAATCGGCAAGTTTAAAGTTACTAAGTCTAGACCGGCTAGGGTAACACAAGGCACAATTTATCCGCAGGCCACCCGCCATAACCTAATTCACTTTAGAAAAAAATGTAAAAAATGAGTCTATGGGCTATATGATCTCACTGAGGAGCGAACGAGACCAAAAGGGCCGAAAAATGTAGGCCTGTAGGAGTGATGGCACGGTATGCGCACTTTAAAATTAAAAAATGCGAATCCAGGAGCTCACTTTGGACAAGAGGGGTGTAATCTGGGGGAGGGGTGTTTAAAATGCATCTAGAGTTCCTCTTGCTAAATCTACCCGGTTCCACAGAGTAGTGAAGCACAGGGGTAAGGGTGGTGATTTACGCGCGAATCGCCTTACAATGACCGGGTCCTGCCTAGTATCGGTCTTACCATCTAGTCCCACTTTCAGTGTCATTCATGGCACGACCAGGTCAAGAAGATTGGCGTTGAGATAGGGTATGACGGCTAGTCTAGCATAACAACACATGCACCACAACCTGGCTACTCCGTCTGTCAAAAACTAAACCAGGCTTTACTGTTGGAGATATACTGACTACCCCAACTGTGTTTCGCGCGACATTTGAAATGGTTTTCGGGGTTGACTGCTGAAATCAGCACGGTTTACCGGAGCTTTAGATAAGAACTAGGCAGCAGATTGGAGCAGAGTGAATTAAGACGATCTAGAGCCTAAACATGTCACAATGGCCATGAAAATCCCAAATTCCGCAGTTTACGAAGCCTGCCTCGATACTCTGTTTCCAATAAGTTAATGCACACGCATAAACCAGGTACCTATAATTCAAGCCTTGAGAAAGCGCTTAACAGAAGGACGTGTGTGGTAGTGGCCGCAGTACAAAAGTGGCTTGGACACAAAAAAATATATTCAACGCTTACTGTGTATTGCACGTGGACATCATAGGTCTTCAAGAACAGTATATCATGATTATCTAAAAGATAAAAATAATCAAGGTAAAAGGAAACGAGGAGCGACCAGACCACATGGTGCATAAAATATCGATTACGGCTTTACGTTTTTTGAAAGTTAAACATTGAAAAAGACCAGGGCGATGCTTTGAATATCACATCGGTCAGCACTACGAATAGAGCTGCCCATAGATCTAGGCCACTGTAACAGACTTATCCCACTAAAAGCTGCCTAAATAGTTTCGAGACCTCAAACAACATTAATTATCGGACTCATATTCCTTGGTTGCCCCGGGAGCGCAGTACTGCTACCTCAAGTTCGGCATGCCATGACCTAATGCGGTCAGACTACGTATGCCTAAGGTCTTGCCGAATGCGGAATAAGTAGGCACCACAACCAACAGCGGGGCCGTTAGATCTGGGTATGTGAAATGCTGTAAGGGTAAGAAAGCATGCATAAAACGCAGAAACTCCACAAACAGCCACTGGGGAAGGCAGCCATAGAAGAAGCCCGCGGAAAGGATACTTTGGGAATCGTGAGTTTCTAAATGGCGTCACCTTGGTATCAGACAGCGAGGACAGGCAGAAACTGGTTAAAACCCGATGATTGAGAAGCTCATCAGCACGAAGCGTTTAAAAGATATATGGTGGGAAGTAAGTTAGGGAGTCACCTGTTAAGTCGCCAGTTGCAGCAGAAAGACCCAAAAAGTAGCCAGTTGGAAGTTTTACCCCGTGGACGCTGAAACACTCGGCCCACTTGCTTTTAGCGCCCACGTCAATATAGACCTATAATGATGAAAAAAGCGAGCAGTCAGTTCAGATAAATGCACAGATTGAGAAAATCAGCCGGTTTTGATCTCAGTTATGAAGCGGTGCAGATAAAATCAGTCTGTGTGTACTCTTAATCATTACTTACGCGGTTGGTGCCTCTGCTGAAGCCCCTTCAAAAATCGCACAGACAAACAAAGATACAGCCATCCGGAAGGGATAAAGTTCGAAGGGATTAAGAGCGTTTGTCGAATGTCATCGAAAAAGACGAAAAGGAGATCGAAGGGGCCGACAACCGGTCATAAATCAGCGTAGAAGCTTATGAATAAGTTAAAAGTGATTTGACGAAGAGAAAGCATTGCACGATGGGTTTTCCCTTAGTTATCTTAGGACCAGAAAACCGAAATAATGAGAAAATGCATCAGTTGGTTGCTAAAAAACATCACGTTTGGTAGTGTTTATAGAACTGTTTTACAGGAACAACAAAATAGTAAACTTAAGATGGGATGAACTCAAGAAAAATTTAAGAGGCGATCAGAGTAATAAGGATAGATCAAACAAAATAATACTACAGTTTTGCCGGAGACATTCTGGTTCAAAGGCCCTTAGGCTCCATCGTGTGAACTTAATTTGACGATTTGGGCTGTGAAGCCAACTTAATTGTCTGTTTATCCTTTTGTAGAAGTGGGAGACATAGAGGTTTGTGCCTACCGTCAGCTTCTCTTTTTCGTAGCGTATTTTGGCCTGGGCACCATTTTCGTGGTTCCGGAACGACGAGTGACAACCTGCGAGCTGCGTATGAGTGCCGTCCTTATCATGGTCATATACAATGCTGCCGTTGGAGACCATAGCACTGATATAAGGATGTTGATGGGAGTGTTCCCCGTTGTGGTTGTTGTATGTGTCAAAGAAGATCCCGAGCCCACGGAAATGCTCTGCCCCTCCGAGAGCATGCCCTGTGAGAGGGAATTGATGGATGTAAGATAAACAAATAGCCCCAAACTGGAGAAATAAAAGGTTGAATTGAAAACATAATACGGCTTGTCGCAAAGAGGGAAAACGTGACTGCTTGGTGTGTTCTGTCGACGCAAATTCCGTACATGCACCATATCCATCTTAATGAGCTTCAGAGTTTCGACATCGGTAGATGACATGAGATGTAAGACCCGGAAATGGGTGCAATACCGTCCCCGTCGCAAACCAATACTTTCATGGAGACGTCGCATTGAAAATACTTCAGATCATTTCCTCAAAAGTTCGGTGCCAAGACAAGGTGCTATGGCAGAGCAGACTTAACTGCCAATTTTACAGTTGCCAACAAATATATATATTGTATTGAAGTATCTCTGCAGAAAGCTAATTTGCAGGCGAAAAATCGGCTAGCCGGAGTTGATATTGCATAGGACTAGTATTCTACAAGTGACTATGCTAAGTGGGATCCCAGCAAGTGTGCAGAAAAAACTTCAAAATTATCCATCTGAACATTCTCCGTTAAAGAGATGACGGTGTTGGTTCAAGCACGTCCTCCATAAGTTCCCCAAGGAATTCATTAGGGGTAATATATTAGTGAACATGCTTTTTATCTCCTAACAATGACAGCATAATGTTTCGAAAAAGATAGACGAAAATTCTGAACCGAAAGGGCGAATTAAAACTTCACCCCCTAGGTTAAATAGGAAGCATGATTAACCATACAAGTTTAATACCCTGACTACTATCGTGAGAGGGATTTAAGAAGAGGTTTCCTTAGGGGGTGCACATGATATTTACAGTGGCGAAGAAAAAGCATTTAGAAGGACTATCAACACGAAGCTCAGATACAAGAATAATCAATATATTCATCACCTAGGGGTTGCCGCGGGGCCAATCCGAATAAGCTACAGCAATTTACTTTAACGCGGCAGGCAAGGAATAAAAGGGAAAACTATAGTTCTAGGTATTGACCGTCAATAGTGCTAATTGTGAAAAGTAAAACGATGAACTTTATGTTGGATGTATGGTAATAGCAATCTATGCGGACGTTGCATCTTAACCATTTCAGGGTTCCGCCACTGGGTGCGTGATAGTCGATCAAAGCGTGAAGGCAATGCCTTCGAAGCAGACCATACTTGCACTCGCACCCACCTGAAGGTTCACCTCCCATCCACATTTAAAATACATCATGCGAAAAGCCTTGACGGCGTTAAATTAAACTACTGTAGTGCAGTAGACACGTTGAAAACAAAGCCGACAAACTTAGCAATTCAAAAAGGGAGAATAATGCAGCAGTAAATGGCCATCATTCAAATCTTCAATCCACAAGCCACTTGGAGAAATTTGCAAATGCAACCAACGGGGTGCAAGAACTGAACTAACACTAGAACACTACGATCGTCATCCGGGTCGCTCGATTCAAGTCTCTTAGTTGCTATTTTCTTCGAAGATCCTGTAAAATGAAGGGCGAAGGCCATAAGAATTATTGGGCCAACGTAGTCACATCAATTGAGCATGGCCTGGGCATCGGTAACAATCAAAACTACAAATTAGTCCGTCTAATAAGTTGCAGGCCACCAACACTGAGCGACTATTTACTGTGGGCGACAACCTGACTGTGAAAGACACGGCCAAGTTCGATAGCGGGCTAGAGTACTTCAGTGCATTCTCGAATATGATTATCCCCATGTCACTTTACCTCTCTCTTCGATAGTGGAGCTTGGTTCGTATGACCCTGATATTCGGGGAGAAAACACCGATAAAACAGAAGCGGAGTAACAAAAAAGCGCCACATTGATGGTATCTCGGCTAACAGATATACCAATTGTATCACTATTCTCTCGGTTGAGCGGTCATTTGGGCATAAAATAAAACTTAATAACTGCCTACTTTCAGGTTGAAGATAATCTGTGCAAGAATTACCACGGATTAATTACATTAAGGCTGATGCAATGGTTTTAGTCATCTTTAATTTTGTACGGTTTTAAAATGAGCATGATGCAGGCATCGAAAACTGTTCATGGTCTTGTCTACAACAATCTCGCACAAGCATTCGATATCCAGACGGGCGTTCAGAGCGGTGTCACATGCCATTCACATACTTGACTGTATTCAGGAAAATAGCGTACGCCGTGTCGCGAGTCAAATTTGCATAAAATGCCGACTGACCAAGAGTTACTAATTTGGCTATACTGCACTGCTAGCGCCAGACCTTGATGACCTGCATAATTAACTGGATAAGGCATTGGAATAAAAACCATCGGAAGTTACATGGTCATGAGCTAAAATCCTAGGAGATCAGGGTTAGGACTACATTCAGGGTTATAGACAGGGTTAAGGTTAGGGTTGGGGTTAATAGTAAGTTCAGGGTTAAAGTTAGCGTCAGGGCTAAAACGCGGGAATAAGTACTCTTCCTGGAATTCAGCAAAAGGCCATCTGTATTAATGGACAGGAGGTTCCTATTCCCTTGTATTACTATTAAGTGTTCGAACTTGAATAAGTCACTAAATTAGTTAGATCACCTATTAGAACTATTAACGAAATGCGAAGGACGAAGGTGTTCCTCAACCATCAGTTTGGAGAGATAAACTGTTAAGCTTATTGGCGATGAGGTATTACTCGACAGTTTGACCGTCACGAAAGGCTGTTTCCATCGTGTGCCCAACAGCATGATGGGCATAGGAACGGTAACTTGCGCGTGAATTAGTTTGTGGTAATATTAGACTTTTCACGGCGTCTACCGAACTCTATCCTCCATAACCTTCCTGGGCCCGGCATCAAGAAAGAGTCGCGAATACCACAAGCGGGATGAGGCGCAGTGGGTGAGAAATTTAAAAAGTCCATCTACGGGTGCCACACACGCCTGCTCCACGCACGAAGGACTAGGATTTCACAGAAACATAAGCAGGGGGCGGCTCGGATCCCAGCTGAATGGGTGTCATAAAGGTTGACTTTTCGGCCTGGGAGGACGGAGTTATCCCGTCATGGCTAGTAGCGTAGAGAGATAGTTTTAAAACGTCAGATTGTTTATAGGGAAAAAGATGCGTTGAACGCCATGGGGATGTAGTCCACAGTCGACTACTCTCTCTTTCAGGCACCAGTCATTCCAGGCCAGTCGGCCAGTTGATGTGGGTATTGGGCGCAGGTGGATAGGCCGGCGTGAACCTGTGCCTATGCGTGTCACCAAACCCCCATGTGTGGCACGTTATGAGAAGGAGTCCGAATAACGCGTGCTGCGACTCACCGCACCCACCGTGTGGCTCGAAAATTTATTAGAGACGATGCTAGTCGAAAATACATGACAGCCTCCGAAAATGGCCAACTGTTTCACATTAAAATTCTCGGCGTGTATCAGACATTTGATAAATTAATCCTGCACGGCGGAGTATGGTGGTTTATTGAAACAGAAGACGAGTGAAAGCTGGAGATTTTTATAATACGCTTGCTTATGCATGAATTCCGTGAGGAACACACAAACACAGGCTAACTGCGCATCTGTACTTATGACAAGGTGAGGATTTTCGAAAACAACCAGGAAAGGTGGTTGAGTGATTTGGGCAAGTTCTCTACCTCCTCGTCCCATGCGATGAGTTAAGCATGACTGTCGTAAAAACGGCCTTACAGTCTCACTATAGGTGTCAAAAAGATAAACCCAAAATTTAGTACAAATATCAACGATGCTTGGAATTCAGGTAGCATAGATTTTCCACCTCGCAATATTACCCGAAATACTGAAGTCTTTTCGATTCTAAAAAAAATTACTAAATTAGGGTTGTACTACTGGGTTTCGTAAAACAGTTTCAAGATATTTAAGTCACGTCATTATGCCGATCTTCGAACTAGCTGCTTTTCGGCCAAAATTGAAACAAAATGAATACTTAAGTACTCCGAATTTTTCCCATTGGTTGACGATACCCTTATGAATTCGAATATATTTTATAGAAAACATGCACAAAATATTCCTTCTTGTACTCAGTTGGTAGCAAATTACATCTTTAGAGTACATCGTTGAGGAAAGGTTATTTTAAGGTTAAAAAACTTTTTAAAACCGACCTATCAGTAGACTATTATTGGGTGTTGCATAACCAAATGACGTATGCTTTTCAGCTAAAAAACCACACATTTCTCTATATCATTAAGAAAAAGTCATGTTGCTCATAAAATTTTGCAATAGATGTGGACCATGTTGTATACCTTAAAAGGTGCATTGATACACGGGCAGATATGGTACTCTAGAAAAGGAGGTTAAGCGGTCTTAAAAACTCACATAGTTATAAACTTTTTAAAACCAAAAGATACTCTTTTAGGAGTAATTGTTTTAAGAAAATGTAGTCTTTTAGCAACTGAGTACGAGATAGAATATTGTTGTGCATATTTTCTATAAATATATTTTAACCTATAAAGACATCGAAAATCAATGGAAACAAATTCAGGCTACTTGTAGGCAGCCGGAAAGAAGCTCGTTCAAAAGCCGGCATCATGACGTGACTGAAATATCTTGAGATTATATTTTACGATGATTAACAGTACAAGCACGCTAGAGTATTTTTTTTAGAATCGAAAACACTTCAGAAATTCGAGTAACTACATGAGATAACACATCTCTCGTAGTTTTTAACCCCATTGGAAATGACCAGATTAGAGATAATCTGATTGGCTGCAGCACACCGCCGCACATTGACCAGCACTTAATGGTGTAACGCACCACAGACCCGACAGAATTGTTTGAATGAATTGGGAACACTTTTCGCGCGGATCCCAAATGGGAATGGTGTAATCGATGGTCTACGAAGATGGCCGGTGTTCCTTCTCTCCCTATCGCTGACGTCTCCCCTCATCACCGCTATCGTACCATCTCCCAAGTCCCTGACCTTCAGCATCGCCACGACCCTCACCCGCATTTGCCAACAGCGCTGCACTGCCCATCGGTATCTAACTGTTCATTCGTGACCACCTCCCACCCGGATCAATTGTACAGGTCCCCAGTATTTGATTGTATCTTTATGCCTCTCTTTTATGGTCTACAGTTTGTTACTGTTAACATAGATCCCTTACGTTATAAACTTATTCTCTCTTTCTATGTATACATGTGCGCCTGATAAAGTGCTTAACAATTCTGCCGACGTTATATGGCTAAAGCTGGTCCTATGGATATACTCCACCGTGTGTGCTATCCTCGACATTTTCGGACGCTACATTGGTGGCAGCGGTGGGATGGAGAGAAGCACACACTTCTACACCCGTCAAACCAACCCACACTGCACTGAGGACAGGGCTGCATTTCAGAGGGAGGCCATGTAACACACCACAGACCCGACATAATTGTTTGAATGAACTGGGAACACCTTTCGCGCGGATCCCGAATGGGAATGGTAATCGATGGTCTGTGAAGATGGCCAGTGTTTTTTCTCTCCCTACCGCTGACATCTCCCCTCGTCACCGCTATCGTACCGTCTCGCAAGTCCCTGACCATCAATATCGCCACGACCCTCACCCGCTTTTGCCAACAGCACTGCACTCCCCACCGGTACCTAACTGTTCATTCGTGACCACCTCTCACTCCAAACGGATCAATTGTACAGGTCCCCAAGTATTCGATTGTATCTTTATACTTCTCTTTTATTGTCTACAGTTCGTTACTGCTAACATAAATCCCTTACGTTATAAACTTGTTCTCTCCTTCTATCCATACATGTGTGCCTGATAAAGTGCTTAACGATTCTGCCGACGTTATATGGCTAAAGCTGGTCCTAGTGCTATAATCCACAGTGTGTACTATCCTCGACATCCTCGGACGCTTCAATGGAACATAACGGAGACAATATAGATCAGGCAAAATTATAAGCAAAATTATATTCAGAATAATCCAATGTAAATGGTCTGCTTGCGCATATTAAGAGGTATTTGCTTAATAAAAAAATAGATAGCTCCAATAACATTGCACATCGCATAATATAACAACCAATGAAAATGACCGTCAATTGTGACCATACATACATCGAAGGAGCAAAATTTCTTGCTTACCTGGCTTAATGCGATCTTGGGTGTACCAGAACGCAAATCCATCACCGAACATAGAACCCGTCGAACCATGAACTTTGAAACCTAACCGTACCTCCCAATCCCGAGAATAGAGAGGATAGATGTTGAAAATGCCTCCAGTAGCACCCTTGACATTGGTGGTCAGGCTAATATGATTTGCAGTAAGGACCGTGCTTCCATAGGAATTCCAACTGCCTTAAATGAAATTAGAGTATCGAGTTTAAGGGCAACTAGAGGGAAATAACTCGACGACAGCGTAAGAAACCTATTTCTTGCTATTTAGGACAGTCATTTATTTTTCAATGAAAAAAGACAAATATATCGTAATCTTATTTAACGAACTTCCTGCTACTGGCGTACTGCTGTTAAAATATTAACAGTAAGGTTAAGAGGTAGCCGTAACAACAGCTGTAAATACTCTTCGACCGATCCAGATAGGGATTATATTAGCACAAGACTATCAATCCTCAAAATCCTTAAGCAGAAAAAAATTTGGGAAAATAAACGATGAAGACTAAAAGCTTTCTTTTTGATGTTGTCGTGCCCGGAAAATATTATCTGACGCGGATTGACATGTGCTGAACGCCTACTCTCCCTTGTGTCGAAAATAGTGTGTAATACATGCAGTCAAAATTCACATACTTTAGAATGATTAATATGGGAAAAATAAAAAAACCCCATCGAATCAGGTAAGTACAAAGGACGCAGTAGCAGGGTCGTACAACACGCGCGTGGTGTACGACGCCACACGCTATCTATACGTATAAGTAATTAGTACTAGCAAAAACAAGACATGGTCCTTAAACCTTATATCCAACGGCAAAAAATACAGGCCACATGACCGAATTCAGGTTTTTAAACAGAAAGCGGTCTAGAAGCGCATATGCAATTGGTTATCGATGAAAAATTGCATATGCAAGAAATAATAATCGTAAGACGATGATCAAAAGGCAAACCTGCAAACGGTGCAACCAAAGAGTTGTCCCTTAGAAAGAAAATGCCATCTTCCGCATACGCGAGCGAAACAAGAAGAAAAGATAACCAGAGAGACATCCCAACCAATTCAAAGTGTTTACCCTAGTTTTTGCAAATTAGAACAAGAACACTTTATTCGTTTACGTGATACCTTCGTTATATCTTAAATGTGGGTTCAACTTGAATAATCAGTAATTATTAAAGAAGATAGACTTGTCTTCTACTTAATGGATTATTTTGTAACCTAAGTAATCGCATTATATGAAATCCTTCGAAATCATATTCGAGTATGTTTTAAACCGGTCAAGTATATAGGCACTTGACAGAAACTTCGACAAAGACTATGCCACACATGAGCTGAGGAAGGTAAAGGGATGCCGGCTTACACTACTAGAAGGAAGAGGAGATATAGATTCTGTCCGTGAGGCCTCTCTGAGGATTCCTTCTAAAATTGCAATCATCTCAACACGGGTCAAGTCAGGCGTTGCAGGGGAACGTAGCAAGTTTTTCAACCATTTTAGTCCAACGATGTCCAGCTTACGCACCACAGCCGTGTGGTGCAGGGACGTTGACTTGTGGGTGAATTAGTTTTAAGTGATCGTATACTTGTACTGCATCAACCGCGCACTCTCTTCCCTTAACCGACTGTGCCCGGTGTCAAGACATAGTCAAGAAGGTCAGAGGTGTGGTTTGGGCGCAGATGTATCATCTCCCACGGAGAGGGAGGTTGGAACTGGCAGGAACCGGCACGTATACGTGCCATGCTAATAGTTTGTGGCTCAACGATCTGCTAAAGGAAAAATTATGTTCCGTTGTGCCCTGGAACTCAGACTAGAGTACTCACAGGCAGTCGCATAGCGATGTGTAGCATATGTTGATCATGTGGAACCGACAAAGACATATATATAAAGGCGATCACGGGAACCATGGTTTTATTGTCAGGACGTTTCAAAATCAAACAAGATTTCATCGTCGGAGGTAAATATTGTACCGCGCCTCACAGTATTTATAGGTGGTAACATTTCGGCTAATACGGGATTACTAAGGTTTTTGAATTTGCGTAGAGGAGGAAGCGGGTTGGGGTGGAGATCCTCAGTCATCATGCTGCTTGATGAGCAGGGTGGTGTTTCAGCCTTGGCGATCATCCTTTGCCTGTTCACTGAGTCTGTGGTGGACTGGGGGGGTGGCGGGTGATGGCTTGTTCTCAATCTAGTCGGGTCGCGGCGTTCGCACGTTAGCAGTAGTCGTCAGTACCCTAATCGACCGAAGCTGCCGTCCCAGGCTGTTAATCTTGGTTGCGATCGCACCTCCGTGTGTATTCGCACCTCTCGGATAAGTGGTTGAGCTGGCCGAGGCGATAACTGTTCCTTCGTCGGGTCTGGGTTGTGTTGCGATTGCGTGTGTGTCCGCCATGGACTCACCCATGTTTGGATTCACGTTAGGCCCATGTTCACGTTAGCTCTTTCGATCATTGAGCTGCGTCCGGAGGGCTTGTTAGGCCGTAAGAGGCTTCACACAACTATTGATGGAGATTGTTCCCATGTGCCAAGCCTCGATTGTTTCCCTTGCAACGCGGTCACTTCCCCGACCAAGAATTTCAGCATTCTGGAAGGCGAACGTGTGTCCAGAGTCTGCGCAATGGTCCGCCACCAAATACAGCGGGTCCATTCTTCTTACCGCCCTCATGTGTTCTCAGACCCGGTTTTGTAGACGTTTCCCGGTTTCTCCAATGTAGTTGACTGCGCATAAATTGCATTGAACCCGTTAGATGACGTTTGTTGTTTCACATCGGGGCAGGGGTGCCTTAAGCCTCATAACCAGATGTCGATTGGTTGACTCCGGACGGTGGGCGATGTCGATCCCCATCGGTCTTAGGAGACGGGAGACTGCCTCCGAAACACCGTCAATGTATGGCAACGCTTGCAATATCTTTGGCTGTTCCGTCGCTGGCCTTCGGCTTTGCCTGCACTGTCTGCTACGTTCGATGAAGTTGCGGGGATACCCGTTGGTCATGAAGAGGCGTTGGAGGTATCGAAGTTCTGCCTTTCTTTCGCCTGGCTCGCTTCAGTGTGTTTCAGCCCTTTTGTATAGCGTTCGAACACAACTGCGTTTGTCGCATGACGGATGTTTGCTATGGTAGCTCAGGATTTGGCGGGTACTGGTGGCCTTCCTATACACCGTCGTTTTGTAGGTCCCCATTGGGTTTTCGATGGACGAGAACGTCTAGGAATGGCAGCTAGTTGTTGACTTCAGCCTCCATTTTAAACTGGATGTCAGAGAAAATAGAATTTAGCCTGTCATGAAATTCCTTGACCATATCCCGCTCGATGATAACAAAGATATCATCCACATACCGAGTACAGAATTCCGGTATGTAGTTTGCGAAAACCAGGGTCTCTTCTTTTTGGAGAACTGCCTCTGCGATGAAACCCGAGAGTGACGATCCCATTGGCGTCCCCTTGACCTGCTCGTACGTTGTTTCTTTGAAAGTGAAGCACGGTTTCAGGCAGAATTTTAAGAGCTGGATAAGATGTCTCCCTTTCACTATCTCGTCCGTCTCGTTGTTCCTGCTCTGGAGCAGTTCGCTGACCGTTTTGACTGCCAGGCCTTGTGGGATCGATGTGAAGAGAGAGGTGACATCGAATGACACCATCACCTCGTCTGCAGTAATTTGCACTCCCTGGAGCTTTTGCAGGAATTGAGTTGCTGAATAGACCGTCGTGGTCGCGTCCGAGGTGAACGACCGTAAATTTCGGAATAGCTATTTCGCCAGATGAAACGTTAGTGCACCGCGCAATGACACGATTGGCCGGAGGGGGATACCAGCCTTGTGTACTTTTGGTAGTCCGTAGAAACTTGCTGCTGCAGCGTCTATTGGTTTGATGGCCAGTCGTACCGACTTTGTAATGGCCTTGTTCTTTTGCATGTCGGCGAGTGTCTTGTCAAGTTCCGTTACAAGTTTCTTCATCGGTTCATCGTCACATGGCAGGTACGCCTGTCGGTCCTCCAGTAAGGCCTTGGCCTTCTGGATGTAGTCTGTCTTATTCATCACTACTGTGGACCGTCCTTTGTCGGCTGGCAGAATCACGATGATTGTGTCAGCCCTCAGTGTCTTGAGAGCACTCTGTTCCGCTCTGGAAATGAATGCACGTGGTTTGTGCGCCATCACCAAAGAGGTTATCTGCTGCCGAATAAGGTGTTTTTTTTCGTCGGATTCCCCGGTTTATTTGAGAATCAACTCGACAGTGGCCACGAGATTTACCGGATCAGCGTCTGCGATGTTAAAGCAAGCTTCATGACTCAGCACTTTCAATTGTGCAGGCGACAACTGCTTCGATGACATATTGTGCACCAGAACTTCGTTCTCTTCTTGAGATGAATGGGTTATATTTCGAAGCTTATCAGCCAGCTCCGCATCTCTCGTTGCTCGTTGCTCTCTGGCCCGTTTATCAATCACCTGATGCAGCAACCTGACGCCGTCCTCGCTGATTAGTTCAGCGCACTGTGCAACTGCTTGGCTCAAAACCCCATTGTATTTGCGCAGTCAAATATGGGTGTCTTGGAGGACCACCCGAATCATTCGTCTGCTATGTTGTGTCACCAACCATTTCGCCAGACTTGTGTTCACCGGTGGCTTGTAGGACAAGCTTTTCGGAAGCACGTGGTTGTCAAGGCATCTGTGGAGGAATTGAATTTGCGCGTACGTAGATGACAGACGCAGGGCAAATATTTCCCAACGTCGTGTTGACTCAAGCGCTTCGCGCCCGAAAATATTGCTAATAGAAGCGAAGATGCGCGTTCACGGAAAAAAATAAGAAGAAGAGGCGATCACGGGAACTATGGTTTTATTGTCCTGACGTTTCAAAATCAAACAAGATTTCATTGTCGGAGGTAAATATTGTACCGTGCCTCACAGTATTTATAAGTGGTAACATTTCGGCTAATACGGGATAACTAAGGTTTTTGAATTTGCGTAGAGGAGGGGCCGGGTTGGGGTGGGGATCCTCAGTCATCATGCTGATTGATGAGCAGGGTGGTGTTTCAGCCTTGGCGATCATCCTTTGCCTGTTCACTGAGTCTGCGGTGGACTGGGGGATTGCGGGGGAGAGCTTGTTCTCAATATGGTCGGGGGCCGGCGTTCGCACGTTAGCAGTAGTCCTCAGTACCCTCATCGACCGAAGCTGCCGCCCCAGGCTGTTAATCTTGGTTGCGATTGTACCTCCGTGTGAATACGCACCTGCCGGATGAGTGGTTGAGCTGGCCGAGGCGATAACTGTTCCTTCGTCGGGGCTGGGTTGTGTTGCGATTGCGTGTGTGTCCGCCATGTACTCACCCATGTTCGGATGCAGGTAAGGCCCATGTTCACGTAAGCTCTTTCAAACATTGAGCTGCGTCCGGAGGGCTTGGTAGGCCGTAGGAGGCTTCACACAACGATTAATGGAGATTGTTCCCATGTGCCAAGCCTCGATTGTTTCATTTGCAACGCGGTCACTTCCCCGACCAAGAATTTCAGCATTCTGGAAGGCGAACGTGTGTCCAGAGTCTGCGCAATGGTCCTCCACCAAAGACAGCGGGTCCATTCTTCTAACAGCCCTCATGGGTTCTCCGACCCGGGTTTGTAGACGTTTCCCGGTTTCTACAATGTAGTTGACTGCGCAGAAATTGCATTGAACCCGGTAGATGACGTTTGTTGTTTTACTTCGGGGCAGGGGGATCTTAAGCCTCATAACCAGATGTCGAATGGTTGACTCCGGACGGTGGGCGATGTCGATCCCCATCGGTCTTAGGAGACGGGAGAATGCCTCCGTAACACCGTTAATGTGTGGCAACGCTCGCCATATCTTTGGCTGTTCGGTCATTGGCCTTCGGCTTTGCCTGCACTGTCTGCTACGTTCGATGAAGTTGCGGGGATACCCGTTGGTCATGAAGAGGCGTTGGAGGTATCGAAGTTCTGCCTTTCTTTCGCCTGGCTCGCTTCAGTGTGTTTTAGCCCTTTTGTATAGCGTTCGAACACAACTGCGTTTGTCGCATGACGGATGTTTGCTTTGGTAGCTCAGGATTTGGCGGGTACTGGTGGCCTTCCTATACACCGTCGTTTTGTAGGTCCTTATTGGGTTTTCGATGGACGAGAACGTCTAGGAATGGCAGCTAGTTGTTGACTTCAGCCTCCATTTTAAACTGGATGTCAGAGAAAATAGAATTTAGCCTGTCATGAAATTCCTTGACCATATCCCGCTCGATGATAACAAAGATATCATCCACATACCGAGTACAGAATTTCGGTACGTAGTTTGCCAAAACCAGGGTCTCTACTTTTTTGGAGAACTGCCTCTGCGATGAAAACCCGAGAGTGACGATCCCATTGGCGTCCCCTTGACCTGCTCGTACGTTGTTTCTTTGAAAGTGAAGCACGGTTTCAGGCAGAATTTTAAGAGCTGGATAAGATGTCTCCCTTTCACCATCTCGTCCGTCTCGTTGTACCTGCTCTCGAGCAGTTCGCTGACCGTTTTGACTGCCAGGCCTTGTGGGATCGAGGTGAAGAGAGAGGTGACATCGAATGACACCATCACCTCGTCTGCAGTAATTTGCACTCCCGGGAGCTGTTGCAGGAATTGAGTTGCTGAACAGACAGTCGTGGTCGCGTCCGAGGTGAACGACCGTAAATTTCGGAAAAGCCATTTCTCCAGATGAAAGGTTAGTGCACCGTGCAATGACACGATTGGCCGGATGGGGATACCAGCCTTGTGTACTTTTGGTAGTCCGTAGAAACTAACTGCTGCAGCGTCTTTTGGTTTAATGGCCAGTCGTACCGACTTTGTAATGGCCTTGTTCTTTTGCATGTCGGCGAGTGTCTTGTCAAGTCCCGTTACAAGTTTCTTTATCGGTTCATCGTCACATGGCAGGTACGCCTGTCGGTCCTCCAGTAAGGCCTTGGCCTTCTGGATGTAGTCTGTCTTATTCATCACTACTGTGGACCGTCCTTTGTCGGCTGGCAGAATCACGATGATTGTGTCAGCCCTCAGTGTCTTAAGAGCACTCTGTTCCGCTCTGGAAATGAATGCACGTGGTTTGTGCGCCATCACCAAAGAGGTTATCTGCTGCCGAATAAGGTGTTTTTTTCGTCGGATTCCCCGGTTTATTTGAGAATCGACTCGACAGTGGCCACGAGATTCACCGGATCGGCGTCTGCGAAGTTAAAACAAGCTTCATGACTCAGCACTTTCAATTGTGCAGGCGACAACTGCTTCGATGACATATTGTGCACCAGAACTTCGTTCTCTTCTTGAGATGAATGGGTTATATTTCGAAGCTTATCCGCCAGCTCCGCATCTCTCGTTGCTCGTAGCTCTCTGGCCCGTTTATCAATCACCTGATGCAGCAACCTGACGCCGTCCTAGCTGATTAGTTCAGTGCACTGTGCAACTGCTTGGCTCAAAACCCTATTGTATTTGCGCAGTCAAAGATGGCAGTCTTGGAGGACCACCCGAAGCATTCGTCTGCTATGTTATGTCACCCACCGTTTCGCCAGACTTGTGTTCACCGGTGGCTTGTAGGACAAGCTTTTCGGAAGCACGTGGTTGTCAACGCATCTGTGGAGGAATTGAATTTGCGCGTACGTAGATGACAGACGAAGGACAAATATTTCCCAAAGTCGTGTTGACTCAAGCGCTTCGCGCCCGAAAATATTGCTAATAGAAGCGAAGATGCGCGTTCACGGAAAAAAATAAGAAGAAGAGGCGATCACGGGAACTATGGTTTTATTGTCCTGACGTTTCAAAATCAAACAAGATTTCATCGTCGGAGGTAAATTTTGTACCGCGCCTCACAGTATTTATAAGTGGTAACATTTCGGCTAATACGGGATTACTAAGGCTTTTGAATTTGCGTAGAGGAGGGGCCGGGTTGGGGTGGGGATCCTCAGTCATCATGCTGATTGATAAGCAGGGTGGTGTTTCAGCCTTGGCGATCATCCTTTGCCTGTTCACTGAGTCTGCGGTGGACTGGGGGATTGTGGGGGATAGCTTGTTCTCAATCTGGTCGGGGGCCGGCGTTCGCACGTTAGCAGTAGTCCTCAGGACCCTCATCGACCGAAGCTGCCGCCCCAGGCTGTTAATCTTGGTTGCGATCGCACCTCCGTGTGTATTCGCACCTCTCGGATAAGTGGTTGAGCTGGCCGAGGCGATAACTGTTCCTTCGTCGGGGCTGGGTTGTGTTGCGATTGCGTGTGTGTCCGCCATGTACTCACCCATGTTCGGATGCAGGTAAGGCCCATGTTCACGTAAGCTCTTTCAAACATTGAGCTGCGTCCGGAGGGCTTGGTAGGCCGTAGGAGGCTTCACACAACGATTGATGGAGATTTTTCCCATGTGCCAAGCCTCGATTGTTTCCCTTGCAACGCGGTCACTTCCCCGACCAAGAATTTCAACATTCTGGAAGGCGAACGTGTGTCCAGAGTCTGCGCAATGGTCCGCCACCAAATACAGCGGGTCCATTCTTCTTACCGCCCTCATGTGTTCTCTGACCCGGGTTTGTAGACGTTTCCCGGTTTCTCCGATGTAGTTGACTGCGCAAAAATTGCATTGAACCCGTAAGATGACGTTTGTTGTTTCACCTCGGGGCAGGGGGATCTTAAGCCTCATAACCAGATGTCGAATGGTTGACTCCGGACGGTGGGCGATGTTGATCCCCATCGGTCATAGGAGACGGGAGACTGCCTCCGTAACACCGTTAATGTATGGCAACGCTCGCCATATCTTTGGCTGTTCGGTCGCTGGCCTTCGGCTTTGCCTGCACTGTCTGCTACGTTCGATGAAGTTGCGGGGATACCCGTTGGCAATGAAGAGGTGTTGAAGGTATCGAAGTTCTGCCTTTCTTTTGCCTGGCTCGCTGCAGTGCGTTTCAGCCCTTTTGTATAGCGTTCGAACACAACTGCGTTTGTCGCATGACGGATGTTTGATATGGTAGCTCAGGATTTGGCGAATACTGGTGGCCTTCCTATACACCGTCGTTTTGTAGGTCCCCATTGGGCTTTCGATGGACGAGAACGTCTAGGAATGGCAGCTGGTTGTTGACTTCAGCCTCCATTATAAACTGGATGTCAGGGAAAATAGAATTTAGGCTGTCATTAAATTCCTTGACCATATCCCGCTCGATGATGACAAAGGTATCGTCCACATACCGAGTCCAGAATTTCGGTTTGTAGTTTGCCAAAACCAGGGTCTCTACTTTTTGGAGAACTGCCTCTGCGATGAAGCCAGAGAGTGGCGATCCCATTGGCGTCCCCTTGACCTGCTCGTACGTTGTTTCTTCGCGAGTGAAGTACGTCTTCAGGCAAAATTTTAAGAGCTGGATAAGATGTCTCCCTTTCACCGTTTCGTCCGTCTCGTTCTTCCTGCTCTCGAGCAACTCGCTGACCGTTTCGACTGCCAGGCCTTGTGGAATCGAGGTAAAGAGAGAGGTGACATCGAATGACACCATCACCTCGTCTGCAGTAATTTGCACTCCCGGAAGCTGTTGCAGGAATTGAGTTGCTGAACAGACCGTTGTGGTCGCGTCCGTGGTGAGAGACCGTAAATTTTGGAAAACCCATTTCGCCAGATGAAATTTTTGTGCACCGCGCAATGACATGATTGGCGGGAGGAGGATACTAGCCTTGTGTACTTTTGGTAGTCCGTAGAACCGTGCTGTGGAGAACACATGAGGGCGGTTAGAAGAATGGACCCGCTGTCTTTGGTGGCGGACCATTGCGCAGACTCTGGACACACGTTCGCTTTGCAGAATGCTGAAATTCTTGGTCGGGGAAGTGACCGCGTTGCAAGGGAAATAATCGAGGCTTTGCACACGGGAACAACCTCCATCAGTCGTTGTGTGATGCCTCCTACGGCCTACCAAGCCCTCCGGACGCAGCTCAATGATCGAAAGAGCCAACGTGAACATGGGCCTTACGTGCATCCGAACATGGGTGAGTCCATGGCGCACACACACGCAATCGCAACACAACCCAGACCCGACGAAGGAACAGTTATCGCCTCGGCCAGCTCAACCACTTATCCGGCAGGTGCGAATACACACGATGGTGAGATCGCAACCAAGATTAACAGCCTGGGGCGGCAGCTTCGGTCGATGAGGGTACTGACGACTACTTCCAACGTGCGAACGCCGGCCTCGACCATATTGAGAACAAGCCATCACCCGCTATCCCCCAGTCCACCACGGACTCAGTGAACAGGCAAAGGATGATCGCCAAGGCTGAAACACCACCCTGCTCATCAAGCAGCATGATGACGGAGGATCCCCACCCCAACCCGGCCCCTCCTCTACGCAAATTCAAAAACCTTAGTTATCCCGTATTAGCCGAGATGTTACCACCTATAAATACTGTGAGGCGCGGTACAATATTTACCTCTGACCATTAAATCTTGTTTGATTTTGAAACGTCAGGACAATAAAACCATGGTTCCCGTGATCGCCTCTTCTTCTCATTTTTTTCCCGGAACGCGTATCTTCGCTTCTTTTAGCAATATATATATATATATATATATATATATATATATATATATATATATATATATATATATATATATATATATATATATATATAGCACAAATATGTTGCTAAGAGTGCAACAGGCAAGACGCAGACAGTTGTTTCACGGTCACTACCGATCATCAGTACATCATATGCCTTGTGCAGTGAGGTACATAAACAAGCCAAACAAGTGCGTAACACTCACTAATGTGGTAAGGATCTCACTCGATCCCATATATATATATATATATATATATATGTATATAAAAGCATCAAGCACAAGCACAAATGACGCGTCCACAATAGCCGCACCACCGGGAGTTGTTCTGTTTACCTCTCGTAATGAAGATAAAAGCGTTAACCACAGAACCACGAGTGCATGCCTCGTGGGGGAGCTTAGTTATTCTTTAAATAAAGAGAATCAACTGAGAACAATTTTTAATTCATATACAGTCTCTGGTGAAAAGATACCGACGAAGTCATTAGACTCCAGGGTGATTGTACACAACTGAGCCCATGAGATACAAAATGAAAATAAGACAAGGGTACTGACATCAGACAGGGATAACTCCGCAACAAATGAAACGGATTTTGCAGCAGCCCATCGCTGTGTCGGCTGCAAGGACATTTATCAACGAGTTAAGATACTTGAAGAGAAGCTAGGCCTACTGACTGTCATAATTGTAGCTATTCTAGATGGCAGCAAAAGAAAGCCCCTTCATGTTCTGTCAACAACCCGAACGACAAGCTTTGAATACCCTCGTAAAGAAGGCAATTTTGTGGGAAAGTCCAAACCACCCAGGAAGAGGAAGTGACCTTATTATCCAGTGGAAGCTCAAGACAAACCAGTTCGGCTGAATAACGAGGCCGTAGACGTTAATGCAACAATGATGATTGAAGTTTTTTTACCTGTTACGTCAACTAAACTTGCCAAATCACTGAGACCTACTGAAGGAAAAACCCGAGTGAACCTCAAAAAAACATGTAAGAAACTACAAGAAAGGCTTGGTATTAATTCTGGAAGGGGACGCCGTCACTCCATTCCACCACAAAGCCAACTCAGTAAGGGAGGGTATTCAGCAGCAAGTTTATGGAAGCGAACACGCCAGCTCTGTGTACAGCGCATTACAATAGGGCAACGACTGTGCAGCCTTTAGGCCGAAGCCAGTGTGTCATACAAAATGTTAACACTAACGTAGATAGCGTAGTCTACCAGAATATATGTCCTCCTGACGTCGAAGCTCCATCAGAAAGTCAGAGCACCAAGTTACCAAACAGCCATCTTGACCGCAAACGAAATGTCGTCATAAAAATGGTTCCTGAGTCCACTTCTCCGATTTGAAAGAAAAGGGTAGAACTAGACCTGGATCTGTTCCGATCATATTCAAAAACCGTCCTCTAGGATGGATAAAACGTACACTTACACAAAGCTTCCCATATAGGGAAGGCAAATGCTTCACGCGAACTGCCATCACCACGGCCTCTTATAATCATCATTGAAAATGAAATGCTTGCCTATCGCCTTATACAACGGAGAATGGCTCTATGTAACTCATACAAAGATGTGTTTTTTTAACCGGATTACAAACTCGCGGAAAGATACAAAACGAGGGAGCTGAGGACCGAACTGAAGAGGAGTACCGAAGAGGGGGAAAATTTCTCCAAATACAGGACAAGAAAATCATAATGATGAGGAGGTCCTTCCTGTGGTAGATTCCTTATATCATCCGACCTGGCCCTTGCCGAGAAGACAGACGATAAAGATCATTTACTCAAATGTCCAGAACCTGTTCAATAAAATGAAAGAGCTCCGAACGTTTGTTGATGAACAAAAACCAGATATAATTGCCCTGACAGAAACGTGGCTCTCAGATGATATTCGAGAACACGAAATATACCTCGGTAGTTATCAACCGCTGAGAATAGAAAGGAGGAGCCACGAAGGAGGAATCACTGCTTATGTTAGCTCTAATATAACTGTGATTTCCGAACGACATCCCATGACAACAGAAGTCAAAGATTTAGCTTTAAATCTTTCACATAAGTACGTGTGGCCGCTGGCATTTGCAGTTGCATTCCGTCCTTAAAACCAGAATGTCGAACGCGATGTCCTTTTGATAAAGGAGCTGACCAAGACTTGCTTGAACAAAGATGTCCTTATCGTTGGAGACTTTAATGTTTCTAATATCAACTAGGAAACTTGGACTGTTTCGGGTCCAACAGATACATTCGGTCATCATATGCTTGAGATGGCAGGCGAAAAATTGCTCGTCCAGAATGTACCGTTTGGGCTTCGCGTTAGAGAAGGACAACGTTCGAATTGTCTAGACCTTGTTTTCACCCGAGACGATGATAGTTTGTAGGATTTACAAGATCTGACGCCAATGAATGCTAATGACCACATTAAACTGCTCATTGATTATTGCATACTCTCACAGCCTGGCTCACTTAAGCAATTGGAAACAAGCATCTGGAAGGGAGATTTATCGAGCATTCGCACGCAAATCTCCGCCATACCGTGGACAACTACATTACGGGGAACTCTTGACGAATGCTGAAGTACGTTCAGCTCATAGGTTGAAAGAATTATTAATCTTAATTGTACACTTAATCGAAAGAAAACAAACAATCGTCCACTGTAGATAAACCGCGAAATTAATATCTCCTTTAAAAGAAGAAATAAGATGTGAAAGCAGTTAAGAAAAATGGGAGTGTCAAACACTTGCAGGAATACAAACGAAAATGGAGATTCTGTAAGCGTGAGGCAAACTGACCCAGAAAGAACTATGAGCTAAGCATACTTCAGAACTCTTTGTAGCATCAAGGTCAAGGTCGCACGGAACGATTTTTAAAGATAACTGAAGGGTTTATTTTTACCATATTTATTGCTCCTAGCAGTGAACTTTCGATTAATTATTAGTTTAAAAAAGTTCTTTTTACTGCCCCATATTATTTGTGTCAGCCCAAATAATCAATTGGATAAATTATTTATACTTTGCCTAAGTGTAATTTGAAATTGTGCCCGGCTCGTTATTTTCTATTTACTGTATGAAAGTAACTGCAATTTAAGCCTTTTCAAGTATACTCTTGTAAATTATTAACACACTATTTTCGATTAATTAAACCAAAATTCCGTCTAGTAATTTACGATGTCCCGCGAGCGACTCGCAAAAAGACGCAAGGTTGCTGCTTCCCCTCCATCCTTGAGTAATAGAGTAATGGAAGGAGACATATCTAGCGAATGCGAGACTTCGCTGCCCTTAGAACTAATTCATAAGCAAATAATGCGTCTGAAAAACTCGCACACTTCCGGGACTGACGGTATTCCAAACTCAGTTATTAAGAGAGTGCCGAGCTTTCCCCGATTGCTGAGCCATATATTCTCAGTTTATCTTTAAACGAATTCTTTCCTGACTCGTGGAAGACATCTATTATTCTTCCTGTCTTCAAGCAGGGATCTGGTTCGGACGTAAATAATTATCAAGGCGTTTACAAAACCCCAGCTCTCGCAAAACTTCTTGAAAAAATTATTTTTAATCAAATTCTCGAATTTTGCCTAGAAAATAAGCTCTTAAGCTACTCGCAATATGGTTTTCTACCTGGGAGATCATGCGAAGTGTGTCACTTAGCGTTTCTTAACCTCGTCACTTTCCTTCGTAATGAGCAACAGTCATTGGTTGTGATCTACTTTGACCTGAGCAAAGCCTTTGACAAGGCACCGCACAGACGTCTTCTGGTAAAACTGGAAGCCATCGGCATCCGGTCCCCTCTCATTGACTTCATTGGTTCAGACTTGTCTAACCGCAGCCAGAAGGTCTTAGTAGGCAATAGCTACTCGATGCCTCAGCCGATCATGAGTGGCATTTTTCAAGGCACGGTTCTAGTTCCCCTTCTCTTTATTCTGTACATAAACGAAATTTCAACTTATCTCACAAATTCACAAAATTTCATTTACGTTGACGATCTCAAGTGCATTTATTCATTTTCTAAAGACTGCCAATATTTGCGTTGAGAAAATCAACACTGATCTACTTATGCTCTCACGTTGGAGCTGTACTTGGCAGATGGAGCTTTCTTCATCCAAGAGTTGTTTCATGTGCTGTGGGCCCGCTTAGCTTCCTGAACCTTATTATTTTCAAAAAGTACACTTTTAGAACGATCAACCATACAAGACTTAGGTCTAAGTTACAAAAATAAGCTAGCATTATCGCCTTATGCAGATCGAATTTCTGCAAGGGCTGCACAGATATGTGGTTTTATATCACATAATTTTCTTCCTTCCAGAAATAAAGTTAAACCTATACCGCATGTTTGTTCTTCCTATCCTCGAATACTGCTGTCCCCTATTTGAGCTGATGAACGCCTCTGACCGCAGTAAGATTGAAAAAGTTCAGAGGGTTTTCACGCGAAGAGTATTTACTCTTCCTGGCTCAAGTTTTTCTCATAAGGATAGATGCCAGTTAGCAAACATTAAATTTCTATGGGTTATAAGACTCGAAGCCGGTCTCTGCTTCCTGTTTCGCGTTAACTCTAGCCCAAATCTCCCACGAATTAACGCTCTCGCTCTGGTAGATCGACCATATGCCACTCGTAATTCCTCCATGATCATTTAACCACCCCTTAGCTCCAAAACTAATCGTTCTCAGTTTTTTGCCTCCAAATATACTTTCATCTGGAATAATCTTCCACTGCAAGTTAGGTTGTCGTCTACATTAGCTAATTTCAAAACAAAATTACGCAAACATTTTACTTCGGAAGATAAAAAGTCCTTATTGTCTGTTTCCTTCCCAAACTCGAAACTTTTGGATTTCGAAAAGGGTCCTCCTAGTATTTGAGGCTGCTCCCTTGATATTATATTGGTCTCTTAGTATATTTCCATCATCCTCTGCAGAGTCAATCTTTGCATTCACCTTTTCGTCCCCCTTTTTAAACAAGCATCGCCAACTCTTGACAACCTTGATACTTTCCTCCGATTTTGCAACCCCGACGGTGGTCTCCAGGTTCAGTTGATGATCAAGGTGGGTTCTGATGGTTTTGCCTCTTTGATTGGTGGGCTATGTGGTCAGTAAGGTCGCATCTCGATGATGATATCATGACCTCTATTTTCCCCTTTTCGTTTTGACCCTTGTGTCCACGATGAGTTCGTCCTCTCTCACCTCCACTGGTGGTTACAAACAGTAGCTCTGACTGCTATATTATCTCTCACACGACAAGGAACCCTCATACGTTGTCAGCAACATCACAATACTATCCCATTGCATCTAGCTATTAATTTTTTAGTGACGCAGTTTTTTTCTCCTTTTTTTTCAAATTGGCGGCTCGCCAAACTCCGCCTCCGATTTAACCGTAGGATATTTTTTTACTGCTTATTTTATAGTGCACCGTATATGACAAAGATTGTTGACTATAGTTTTAAAAATAGCAAATCGTTCTGAATCGGATATGCCTACCATATTGTTCATTTATGCTGTTAATATGGCTGCTCACATATTGCAGCAATTATCCACTTTGTATTTATTTATACCGCGATACTAAGTTTGAAATGACGGAGCTCTCTGGGCCTTAAATATAAAATTTATTTATTATTTATTTATTTATAGGCTTGATCTAATTTTACAAAAAAAATATTTCATTCTTCGTTGACCTCAAGCAGAATGAGCATGTATTAATTCACGGGTGCCTTCCAATTATCTCCTTGAAACTGACTATAGCAATTCCTACATACTTAGATTTCGACATCGCCAATATCAAATTTATTAACAACTTTCTTAAATCAGTGGATTGGCATAATTTCTTGTACATGAATGATGCAGCAATTCTTTGTGACTTCATGACAGCCGTTTCCGAAGGCATCCAGGAATTAATGCCAACCAGAAATTGCAAGCTTCACTCTAATTCTTCCCCATTCCGTACGTTCTTTTGCATAGACTAAAGAAATTTAGGAGGCATTTGAGAGATCGATTCCGTAGCTCTTTATCCGTGTATTCAATGAGATGTTCAAATAAGCCTCTAACATTAGTCTTTAGCACGACCGTCAAAGGGAATCACGAGCTCTCAGTGAAGTAAACACTGTGAAATTTTCCGCAAATCTGGTCATCCTCTAGGCCTGCTGATGAAATTTTCACATTGCTTACTGAAGACAAAAGCTGCGTCGTCGACGAAACTAAGAAAGCAAAATCGTCAAGTGCATTCTTTACTAAATATCTTGCAAAAGACTTCGAACAGATTCCGTCGCATCATCCGCGTTCAGTCAGTAATCTAAGTGCCATTGATTTCTCCCTAGAATTAACACCGAAAAAACAAGTTGTCAAAAAACCCGCAATATTCGAAAACTGACGGTATTCCAAACTCCATTTTAAAGAAAGTGACAAAATTTCACTGAAAAATTAGCCATCTATCGTCAATGTATCTTTAAAACGAATTCTTTCCAGACAAATAGAAGACAGTTGAATATTGCCGGCAAAGACAAGGTAGACTGGAATGGCCAGTTCTGGCATCGTCAGCCAGTCATACCTGACCCAAGGTGGGGCACCACCCGAGGATCGAGCATCAGAAGTCCAACGCTCTAACCTTTGAGCCACGGGCTCGTTGTCTTGTTGGTTTGGATCATGAATATTGACTTGCGTTCGTTGCTGAACGCTCACCGATCACTAAAAAAACGCATGCGTTCCGTTCTGCCTTGAGGCGCACGCTTGATCCCCGCTATTAGCTCTACATATAATCCGTCTCTTTTACTTTTAGCCACTTTGCGGCTGCTGGAGGTGCTCGCGAATGAACCTCAAGGCATCGAGGCAGGAGTTAGTGCTGTTAGCAATCGGTGGGCTTTAACCAACGAACGCACATGGAAAACATCGATTATTCTTTCCAGTCTTCGTTTCAGGATCTTGCTGGGATGTTTTTAACTATAGAGGCATTCATAAAACTCCGGCTCTTGAAAACTGTCTCGAAAAGATCATTCGGAATAAAATTATGGACTTTTGCCTAGCAAATAAATACTTGTGTTCTACTCAGCATGTGATTTTACCTGAAATATCATTGGAAACTTGTTACTTAACCTTTCTTGACCTGGTCACTTCCCTTCCTAATGAGCAGCAATCCGTGGTTGTGATCGTTTTTGATCTTAGCAAAGCTTTCGATAAAGTACCACACAGATATCTTCTAATATATCTGGGACCTCTCCGCATCCGGCCTTTTCTCCTCGGTTTTATTGGTTCCTTCTTGTTTGACTGCCGGCAAATGGTCTTAGTAGGTGATAGTTACTCAACGCCTCACCTGATCAAGAGTGGCGCATTTCAAAGCACGGTCTTGCGTCCTCTAATTTTCCTTCTTTAAGTCAACGATATTCCACCAGTGCTCAAAAATTCACAAACCTTTATTAATTCTTGTTGCGGATACGGGAACTGCGATTAAGTCGCTGCCCAAGGTGAAAAGAGCAGGTGATGACACACGCCGAAACAGGCCAAGCCGGCTGGGAAATACGCGTGGAAAACCAGGCAGCCAATCCGTGTGCCCCGCTGCACCCAGTGCGCGTGAATCTTTGAAGCACGCCTGTGGTCCAAACTTTAGAGAATTTTCTGCGAGGGTCTTCTAACGTGAGTTGCGATTGATCAACATGAAGCACGTCGTCGTGATAGCTTATGATCTAGGGATCCGCTGTTTTCTGCCGGCCCAGAATAAAGTGGTTTGACCAAAAAACCCACTTTGCCTTCTCCTTTATCACACGCGTTGGGATAGAAAAAACTGGTGACGCAGATGTCCGAATTTATGATTACAGCAGAATATCTGCAGCAGTTACTTGACAAACAATGGGACAGTTTTGTGGCTTTGCTTTCAGAAATGCAAAAAAGTTTGACTCCGGCTGGGGAGAACAACGAAAGGAACTCTCAGCTCGGATCAGAGAATTCGCTTATGATCCCGATGGCGGCATAAATTTTGAAGAGTGCTTCCGCAAATATGCACTTATATTTGAAGACGAAGGGTTAAATTTTGAAAACAAAGTGAAGGTGGAATTCCTGATTTTTAAACTAGGCCAACGTGAACTTTAAGTTTATTTTGCCAAAGAAGTTGTTCGATATTTCATTTGAGGAAACAGTGACGAATTTTAAATCCTTGTTCAGTTTCTAATGAAGACTTTTTGACCTAGCTGATCGATTGGATGATGCCTACCATCAAGCAGACCTAAAAAAGGCCACTTATCAGCAGATAAAGGCCATTCTTTTCGTTTAATCCCGAACGCTGCCAGAGGACGCTGACATTCACGCACGATTGCTCGCTAAGCTAGGTCAGAAAACCGAGATTGTGGTACAGCATCTGCAAGAAGATTGTTTCCGGATCACAAAGGCGATTGGTACAAATTCGAAGATAAGTGAATTCTCGAATTTTAAACAGATTTTGTCTTTTCCATTAGTTAATATATCAGTTGACATAATTTTTCATCCTGCAAAGCCTCTTCGCTGATTCTATTTTCAGTCTTAACTCGGTACCTAGAAGATTTTTGTTTGCAGTGCTTTGCTTAAAACATATCTTACACAAGTACATCTCTTACTACGAAAAACGTCACTAGTGACAATTTTCCTTTCATATTATCTTTTTCAAAATACTGATATTTTAAACTAAATATGAAACCTCACCGACCACTTACACGCAAATCTCCACTTAGCGTAAAATTTCGACAAGAGCAACCCAACATAAACATGAAGAAACTAGACCTTGACGCCCGGGAAAATGTTAATAATTTTATGTATCAATGTGGTTTTCTGTTCACGACCCTCGGTACCATTTTTGACGGAAAGTTGTCCTCACCCACTTCTCAACAATGTGAGAAACTTGAGCCGTTTATAAACATGGTTAATACTGAGTCATATGACCGATATAAGAGAGGTTTTGACTTTCTTTTAAAAAGTTTCCTTAGAATAAAATCCTCCTGGACGTCGCATTTAATTTCCTTTACTCATGCGGCTTTAACTTTAAATTCGCAGAAGCTAAAGGTTGTCTTCTCGTAGCAAAAACCCGCCAATTCTGGTCAAACCTTTTTAGGCAATTGAAGTGGATATTATTTTCTCTAAGCATGAGCACTCGGCTCAATATTTGAAGAAAAAGAAGCGGTTTATCCGTAGAGATAAAGCCCCAATGGAACATTGGGTTTCACCCTCATTAGCAAAACGAGAAGCCTTGGTCTACATCTACAATACCAAAAGGTATCTCAGAGGTTGGCCCTCTAACAAATGCAAGCCCACGGCCCTCAGGATCAACATGCATATCAATTCCACTTGAATCTTAACCCGTTCACCTTGTTCCCGGTTCAATTGAAATCGTGTCAACACCACTTCTTTCCCCTCCCAAGCAAACTACGCCTGCTATATCTTTCAAATCTAGTAAACCTAAGAAAACCCTCGGTAAATCTGAGTCATTTGCTAAGCCAGGTGGAAAAATCAGTTATGTCATTACCGATGGGAAACTTGCTAAAACTTCAACATCTACAACAGAGGTTAATGCTCACGTTAACATTTTTCTCAACCCAAAAATTTTCCGAAATCCCCAAAGAATTAAGTCTTCAGATTATGTTAACAGTTTTTTGAACTCATTTATTCCTTTGTCAAATGCACGTTTTCCGCCAATTTATGCAAACTTCCCTCAAAATCTCATTTCTAGGTCACCAACTATCTTTCCCATGCCACAATATAGCCTTCCCTTCCATGATTGTCATCCAGATATGCCATTCTACAATAATCTCAGTTCTTTTACCAGTAACATTTCAACAAATTGTAGACCAGAGCAATTTTGTTTCCCACCTTTTTTTTCTTCTCTCCAGTTTTCCTCCCAGCCACCAAATCTTCGTTTTTAAATACTGATGAGCGTAACCTGCACCTCAGGAATACGCGCAGCTTAGTTTTACTCAATACGAGATCAGTTGTAGATAAGATGGCTGAGCTAAGAACAGTAACTTTTGACCTTGATCCAGATGTGCTGTGCATCACTGAATCCTGGACTCACTCTCTTATTTCTGACTCGACGCTCGCTATAAATAATTTCACTTTGTACCGACAAGACCACGCTGAAAAACGTGGTGGTGGTTGCTTTCTTTATATTAAGTCATCCTTTGTACATTTACCTTTTTCAGCTGAGAATTTCTTCCTTTTCTGGAAATTTATGATTTGTTTCAGTCTTCCTGCCGCACAATTAAACAGTGGTTATTGGCTGTGTCTTTAATCCTCCGTGTTATTATGGCAATGAAAGCGAGCTCTGTGAACTGTTTGAAAAGTTGCAAGGACTCTTTTTGATGTCAAAATAATCAAAGGCGATTATAATCTACCAGAAATTGACTGGTCGGCAAATTCCTCTCCGCCAAAACTTCAGAAATTGTTCGATATTATTAACTTTCACCAAACGACGTACCTGTCGCATCCATAGTGCCCATTGTGGGCTTTCACTTGCCGGACATATGAGCGAACTGGAGAGTCACATATCACATTGGATAATTTAACTTTCATTATTTCCCCAGTTTGGGGAACCCATAGGCCAACTCCCAAAATGTCTTTCAATTCATCAATGCAATCACTCAAAAAATCATCCAGTGGCTCCGGCTTGCCAAACCCAGAGAAAACGCCTACTATAAACGGCCGTGTAACTACCGGGTAGTTTACCCGAGCAAGAATAGGCCAGAGGCATTGTCATGATCCTTTAAAAAACTTTATCCCATCGATGTGCAGCTGGATGCCTATCTCAGGAATTTCAGTTTCTCTCCGGAGTTTCAGCTCATCCAGTAAACCATGCCCAAGGCCCACGTGGACATAGCTCCCGTTCTTCAGGACCTTGTTAATGCAAGTACGTGGAGTACGCAATAACGTTCTTGGGTCCTTCGGAACCTCTGGATGGTAAGGACGGAGCATATCCAACAAAGTTTTAACGGTTGATAGTGGCGTGTTCGTCTTCCGACAGACGTCCTGCAAATCAGCTAGAAAACATCTGCCTTGTAATTCACTTGTTTGTTCCGTGTCCCCTATCGATTCTGCATTCCAACTGAAAATAAGATTGCCTGAAAACATACCAGTTTAAACCTCGGGAAAGATTTCAGGCATTTGAGGCTCCGGTGAGGGGTATAACGCCGACGACGAGGATGGCGAAGGACCATCTGCTACTTCAGTTGTGGCATGATACGCCTGCATCGCACGCGATACTCGCTTATACACGGTTTTCCTCTTGATTCCGTAATATTTTCGCTTCATGGTTACTTTTCATGGACAGCAGAAAACAATATATAAATGATATGAGGGCATATTTAACATTCAGTGAGCTAAAACATTACCGTTAATGTTTCATATTTAAGTCGAGCATATAATTCAGTATACATAAGGGAGATAGGCAGAGCCTTTGAAAACCCTATTCACAGATAGACACTTGCAAAACAAGCAAATGTTACATGGTGATAGTCGTTTTAGTATAAATAAATAAATTGTATATTTAAGGTCCAGAGGGCCCCATCATTACAAACTCAGTACCGTGGTTTAAATAAATACATAGTGGATAATTGCTGCACTATGTGAGCATCCATATGAACAGCAGAAATGAGTAGTATGGTAAACATATCCGATTCAAACGATTTGCCATTTTTAAAACAAAAGTCAACAATCTTTGGCATATACGGTGAACTGAAAAAGAAGCAGTAAAAAAAACTCCTAGGGTTAAATCGGAGGCGGAGTTCGGCGAGCCGCCAATTTAAAAAAATAGGAGAAAAAAACTGCTTCACTAAAAAATTAATAGCTAAATGCAATGGGATAGTATTATGATGTTGCTGACTACGTATGAGGGTTCGGGACGCTCCTTGTCGGGTGAGAGATAATATAGCAGTCAGAGCTACTGATTATAAACACCAGTGGAGGTGAGAGAGGACGAACTCATCGTAGACAACATGGTCGAAACGAAGACGGGACAGAAGAGGTCACGAGATCATCATCGAGATGCGACCTTGCTGACTGTATAGTCCATCACCAAAGAGGCGAAACCATCAGAACCCACCTCGATCATCAACAGAACCTGGAGACTATCGTCAGGGTTGCAAATTCGGAGGTAAGTATGAAGGTTGTCAAGAGTTGGCAATGCTAGTTTAAAAGGAAGGGAAGAAAAAGTAAATGCAAAGATTGACTCTGCAGAGGATGATGGAAATATAATAAGAGACCAATATAATATCAAGGGAGCTGCATCAAATACCAGGAGGACCCTTTCAAAATCCAAAAGTTGCGAGTTTGGGAAGGAAACAGACAATAAGGACTTTATATCTTCCGAAGTTAAATTTTTGCGTAATTTGGTTTTG
Source organism: Schistocephalus solidus (assembly GCA_017591395.1). Taxonomy (NCBI): domain Eukaryota; kingdom Metazoa; phylum Platyhelminthes; class Cestoda; order Diphyllobothriidea; family Diphyllobothriidae; genus Schistocephalus; species Schistocephalus solidus. The sequence goes on from WEDG01005316.1 coordinate 61,499, forward strand.
AAAATAGCTAATGAAGACGACAACCTAATTTGCAGTGGTAGATTATTCCATATGAAAGCATATTTGGAGGCAAAAACTGAGACCGGTTAGTTGTGGAGCTAAGGGGTGGTGAAATGATCATGGAGGAATTACGAGTGGCATAGGGTCGATTAACCGGAGTGAGAGCGTTAATTCGTGGGAGATTTGGGCTAGAGTTAACGCGAAACAGGAAGCAGAGACCGGCTTCGAGTCTTCTAACCCACAGAAATTTAATGTTTGCTAACTGGCATCTATCCGTATAGGAGATACTGGATCCAGGAAGAGAAAAATAGTCTTCGAGTAAAAACCCTCTGAACTTTTTCAATCTTACTGCGGTCAGAGGCATTCATCAGCCCAAATAGGGGACAGCAGTATTCGAGGATAGGAAGAACAAACATGCGGTATAGGTTTGACTTTATTTCCGGAAGGAAGAAATTATGTGATATAAAACCACATATCTGTGCAGCCTTTGCAGAAATTCGATCTGCATAAGGCGATTATGCTAGCTTATTCGTGTAACTTAGACCTAAGTCTTTTATGGTTGATCGTTCTAAAAGTGTACTATTTTGAAATACTAGGGGTCCAGGAAGCTTTGCAGGGCCAAAACACATGAAACTGCTCTTGGATGGAGAAAATTCCATCTGCCAAGTACAACTCCAACGTGAGAGCATAAGTAGATCAGTGTTGATTTTGTCAACGCAACTATTAGCAGTGTCTTTAGAAAATGAATAAATGCACTTGAGATCGTCAGCGTAAACGAAATTTTGTGAATTTGTGAGTTAATTTGAAATTTCGTTAATGTACAGAATGAAGAGAAGGGGACCTAGAACGTTGCCTTGAAAAACGCCACTCGTGATCGGCTGAGGCGTCGAATAGCTATTACCTACTAAGACCTTCTGGCTGCGGTTAGACAAGTAGGAACCAATGAAGTCACGGAGAGGAGGCCGGATGCCGAGGGCTTCCAGTTTCACAAGAAGACGTTTGTGCGGTACCTTGTCAAAGGCTTTGCTCAGGTCAAAGTAGATCACAACCACTGACTGTTGCTCGTTACGAAGGGAAGTGACGAGGTTAAGAAAAGCTAAGTGACACGCTTCGCATGATCTCCCAGGTAGAAAACCATATTGCGAGTCGCTTAAAAGCTTATTTTCTAGGCAAAAGTCCAGAATTTGATTAAAAATACTTTTTTCAAGAAGTTTTGCGAGAGCTGGGGTTTTGTGAACGCCTCGATAATTATTTACGTCCGAACGAGATCCCGACTTGAAGACAGGAAGAATAATAGATGTCTTCCATGAGTCAGGAAAGAATCCGTTTAAAAGATAAACTGAGAATACATGGCTAAGCAATCGGGGAAAGCTCGGCACTCTCTTAATAACTGAGTTTGGAATACCGTCAGTCCCCGAATAGTGCGAGTATTTCAGACGAATTATTTGCTTACGAATTATTTCTAAGGAGAAATCAATAGTGCTGATAACATTCAATGAGGATGCCTGAAATGTGGGAACCGGTTCAGATTCCATCGTAAGATGATTTGCAAAGAACGCACTAAACAGTTCTGCCTTGTCAGAGTCTTCCAGAACGAAGTTCTTGTCTTCATTTAGTAATGGAGGAATTTCATAACCTCGTTTAGAAGAGGATCGACGGCGGAACAGTTGAGCAACAGATTTTTGCAGAGTTTGGCTCACTGAGTGCGCAAGATTCCCTCTGTCTGTCACGTGCAAGACGAATCTTAGAGGCTAATTCAAAAATCTCCGCGATCCTTAGATATACAGATAATGAACTAGTTTATTGATCTTTCAACTGCTTTTTCAATTTCTTTAGTCGTGGCAAAAGAAAGTGAGGAACGGAGGATTCCGAGACGTAGGGCTTGACTATTTTGGTTGGCACAAGCTCCAGGATGTTATTTGAAACGACTGACACGAAGTCACAAAGACTTGCTGCGTCGTTCATGGAGGAGAGATTTTGCCAGTCCAATGAGTCCAAAAAGTTACTAATAAAGCTCATATCTGCTAGGTCAAAAAGCATGATAGGTACAAACGGTGCTAGCCTTTTTCGATGAAACAATCGGAAGGCAACAGTGAATTAGTGTATGGTCACTTTGGAAGAGACCCTGCTTAAAATTAACGAAGAGGGGAGCAATGTCGTTTGTGAAAATCAGGTCTAAAATATGCTTGTCTCTCGTTGAAGAACGGACAAGCTGGGACCAATTAGAAAAATTAATGGTATCGAGGAAAGGCTGAAATCTGGGTGGACAAGATTTGAAATCCAGTCAATTTCAGGAAAATTAAAGTCCCCAGCGATTATTCTAATGTTAAAATTGAACTTCGAAATCAATTTAAAAATTTCACAAAGTTTTGCATCATTATCATTCCTATTCGCGAGGAAGAAGGCGTTAATGGATTCGTTGAAAGAAGAGCGGGAGTTGAAGTTAAGGAGGTTTTTGAACCGGGCACTATAGGAGATTGCTGTATCGTCTCGTTATGGTTTGCATAACGATGACCAGACTTATGGATAATGGATTGAGAGGCCGAAGACCTATGCAAGAGGGGAGACACATTCCTTCGCTCCATCGGTGTAAGATCCCGACAAAGGAAACATTTTGCATCTTCTAGATAACGAGAAATGCGACCTCGTTGTGCAAAAATGGAGTCCACCTCGATTGGTGAAAAAAGGGTGACTAATATAGGTTGATTTTTGCTACGTGAGGAGAGGCGTTTGGCTTCCGCTATTTTGTAGTTAAAACCGCACGAGTACAGGAAGTTTACGGCAACGTCAATGGGTCGTCTGTCCCGGGAAACATTTTTTAAAAGAAAATTATAATTTCGTTTCTGTCGGTCTGATGTTTCACTAGCAACCAAATGGACGAGAGAATCCAGACGCTGACATTCCTGAGAGGGAAGAGCAGAGATGTGGCCGTCGAAAAAGTTCCCCAGAATAGAGAGAACTGATCCAAACTTTAACATAAAATCATTACAATTTTGTAAAGCACAGAGATCAAGCTGCTTAGCTTAAACGATTGTTTGCATATGCATATCACTGTTGTGACTACTTGATGCAACCAAGCAACGCTTCGGTGCAATGGCTGAGAGCTTGCGACGAGCCGAGATTTTCGTTCTCATTTTTGCTAAGAGGCTTTAATTTGGTCAAACTTAGGAAAAAGCAGACTAATAATATTCTGCGACAAATGTTTTTTTCCAAAATTTTAACTAAGGACCTTTATATGTGCTTGAGAAACTTCTTAGTATAACAGATCCACCTGACTAATAACGAGGCTATATAGGTTGAAAGCGTTGACTCTTAATGTTCACGCCTGTAGAAGTGAACGAGCACCACAGGTATAAGCAGTTGATAGAGTGTTAAAAGTGCAAAGTTTTTATCAAAAAATCAGTTAGTAATTAAAGCTTTGGATAAGGAAATTCTGAAAAAATAGAACTTTCACTTAGCTTTTAAAAACGAATCGATCATTGCTGTCGACTTAATATATGTTCATCAAGTAAAAATGCATCAAGTCTTCTTTTAAACATTTCTACGCTTTCAGCCTGAACAACTGAGGCTGGCAGTTTGTTCCATTCGTCAATCACCCGTTGGGAAAAGAAGTTGGCCCGCACTTCAAGTTTGGCGTGATTTCTTTTCAGTTTGTATTGGTGACCTCGGAGACTTGTCATGTTTGCCAATTCAAAAAAGTTGGCCATCTGAAGAGCACAATCAACTCCTCTGACAAGTTTGAAGACTAAGATCATATCCCCTCTGTATTGCCTATAAGAGAGGAAATATTTTAAGTCTTGCTAGGCGGCCCTCATAGGGTAGGCATTCCAATCCTTTGACTAGTTTCGTTGCCCTCCGTTGAACTTTCTCCAGCAGAGCGTAGTCATGTTTCGTCCAAGGGCGCCACGCCTGAACGCAATATTCCAACACCGGCCGGATAAATGTTCTAAACACGCGCCCAAAAAGCTCTCCGTCAAAATTAACGAAGGACCTCCTGATTGCGCCTAAGATACACATAGCTTTCTTTGCGATATTCGCACAGTGAGACGATGGTTTGAGAGTTGGTGTTATCCATATACCCAAGTCCTTTAGAATATTTACCTCCTGGAGTTGGTGACAACTGATGAAGTACTGGTATTCAAACCTAATCATCCTTCTGGAACTAGACCGCAGTTGGATTATTTGGCATTTGTTAAGATTAAGGTTCAGCAGCCACTCATCACACCATGTTTGCAAGCGATCTAAGTTTTGTTGTAATTTCCGCGCATCTTCCGGTTTTTCAATCGAGTTCCATAACTTCAAATCGTCAGTGAACATTACCTTCTCGCATGTCAGACAATCCAGGCAGTCGTTTACGTATATCAGAAACAAAATGGGACCCAGAACGCTGCCCTGCGGAACTCCACTGTGAACGGTTTCCCAGTGGGACTTGGCGTCTCCGATACCAACACGCTGGCGCCTGTCTGTGAGAAAGTCGGCCAACCATTTGAGTAGGTTGCCAGTCAAACCCATTTGACGGAGCTTAAAGATCAGACGTTTGTGTGGAACCCTGTCAAAGGCTTTGCTAAAGTCAATGTAGACCGCATCGACAGACAAACCCATTTCTGATGATTTTGTCCAACTTTCCATGGATGTGAGTAGGTTTGTGAGGCAGGATCGACCACTTCGAAATCCATGTTGATATGAACTTTGCAAGTTATTTTCTTCAAGATGCCTCATCAGTTCCGTTTTGATTATCTTCTCCGTCATTTTGCAACAGATACTTGTGAGGCTGACTGGTCGGAAACTGTTTGGTGATGTCCTCTCTCCTCCTTTATAGATAGGGGTTATGTTGGCTATCTTCCACTCGGTAGGCAGAGCCCCCGCCTCCATCGAACTTTCAAATATCTTGGAGAGCGGAGAGGCTAGCTGGTCTGGGTGTTCATTGAGAACTTTGGCGGATATACCATCTGGGCCAGGTGATTTAGTGGGCTGTAGCTGTTTCAGAGTTTTTCTTACTGTGTCCATTGGAAATGACACCGTGCTTATTTTGTTTGTAGATGTGGCAGTACTGTAGTATTCGTCCTCGTCAAAAGGTGGTTCCTCGGTATACACGGACATAAAGAAATTGGATAAGAGGCTGGTCTTATCAGAGTTATCAGTTAACCTGTTTCCCTGATTGTCTTTAAGACAAGGAATGCAGTCCCGATTTCGTTTTGCCTTATTAACGTAAGCATAAAACCTTTTCGAATTTCTTGGTATGTCTTTGACTATTTCCGACTCAAAGGCTGATCTTTCTTTTCTCAGAAGATTCCGACACCAATTTCGCTGTTTCTTAAATGCAGAAAAATGTTCGAGTTGTTGATATCTGGCATATGTTCTCCACAGTCTTCTTTTCTTCTTGAGATTCCTTTTTATTTCCGATGTCACCCACTCGGGTCGGGAGACGCACGATCACCTTTTAAGTGGGCAGAATTTCTCTACCAACTGCTGAATCAATTTAATAATGAAGAACCAGGCAGCATTAGGGTCAGGTACATGTGCAGGGCTCCAGTCTATCCCATTCGGCAATTCTTTCATTTTGGGATAATCCCCTTTCCATACATTTCTCTGCCTAACTGCACGACATTTGGGTACAGAAAAATGACTGTACTCCCAAGAAAGAACGCAATGATCACTTCGCCCAAGCGGCACGTAAGAACTTAATGCAAGGATGCAATTGTCGTCTCTACTAATGATTAGATCTAAACAGCTTGACTGCAGCCCATTTCGGAACCGCGTCTTCATTGTGACATGTTGGGTAAGAAACTCGTCATTTACAAACTGTAGTAATTTCTGTTCGAATGAATTTTCTGATCGCGAGCAAGACATTTACACCCAATCGATATCGGGAGCGTTGAAATCTCCAAGAATTAATAAGTGTTTGCTACGGCAGATTTGCTTTACCTCTGTGATGAGTGCTTCGTCCGTGTCCGTTCGCTGTGCTGGGGGTCGATATACCACGGCAATATGGAGGTCTGGTTGGTTTGGGACTTTCAGTTTACAACAAAGTATTTCGCAAGACGAGATCCTATTTGGCGAGGGCCCATCCGGAATTAAGTCAATGCCTTCTCGTATAAACATTGCGATTCCACCACCCCTACGTCCGTTTCTATCCATGCGGATAAGCTGAAAACCGTCTATTCTGACTTCTGTGTCTGCGATTTGTTCATTTAACCATGTTTCAGTTAGAGCTATGAAGTCAGGCTGTAAATGGTCCACGACCAGTTTAATTTCATCCATTTTGTTTTATAGACTCTGCACATTTGTGTACATCATTTTAATCTTGTTTTCTTCCCTCGATTTCTGAAGATTTTTTTGGTTCTTTCCTTCCACATGGCGATTTTTTTGCTGGATATTTCGCAAGATATATCCAGTCTCCTGTCTGGGTTCAAACCTATAGGCATTTGGTAGGGCTTTTTGACCGGCGTGGTTGCCGTCAATTTCACCGGATGTTCCCCATAAAAACGAGTGCACCGTTTTGACTATTTTTGTTGTCTACAATTTTCAAGTTTTGTTCCCCCTCGTATTGACGTCTTTTCAATTCTGCTACCAGTGTCCTCATTTTCATCCGATCGGTGGGAGAGTAATCCGGCTGAAAACAAACTCCACAATGATTATTTCGTAGTCGGGACTTTCGAGAGAGCAATATATCTACCTGCTGTTTGCTCCCCAAGACGACTTTTGATGGTCTTGGTTGAAACTCATGCGTTTCATTTGTAACGAGAGGCCCCAATCGAAAGATCTTTTTGATATCGACTGTCACACCAGTTTCTTGCGTATCATTCAATAAATTTTGAAATATCAGCAGATCCTGTTTTACCCTTTCTTTTGGCGATTCCCCAGTAGCCTCTGAGACTCCCTGAACTACCAGACAAAATGATCTGCCAGGGAAAAAACTCGTTTCTGGATCCTGCTTTCTTTTAGTGATGAAAGGTTGAATCATGCCCTTTGTTACAGTTTTCAATACTGTGTTCAAATTTGTCTTCACCGATGAGCCTGTTTGTTGATTTGCAGACATCTCTATGGACCTTTCAAACAGCGTGAGTTCTCCTGACAATGCGTTGGCTCAAATAGCACCCGGGAAACCTGAATTTTGGTTTGTGTCATTTAGGTCTGTCGATAAGTCGCAGGCCACTTTTCCGCCATTACTTTGCTGGCTACCATGCCCTGCTTCATTGTAGTTCGATGGACATTTAAAGAGCATGCTACTGTCGCTCGTCCGTGGCAGTAAAGATACCTTACCATTACTGTTTTTTGACTTTTCAGAGACCGTCGATCGCTGATTTACTTTGTGCAGTCGGATTCTATGTGCAACAGAGTTCTTGAACCTGGGGAAACGTAAGACACAATTTCCTCCTCGCTTATTTTCTTTCTGGTCATCTGTATTTCAACTGACTCAGAGGTTTGTTCTAATGACTTCGTTCTTTTTCTCTTTTTGTTTCGCTTAATGTTGTGCCTATTGACTTCTACCGTTTCCTTTCGATGATTATGTTCTAGCTTGCTGATGTTTTTCGGCTCATTTGCATCGTGTTTTGGCGAGTTAATTTTATTATGTTTTACGAGGACTGCTATTATTTCCGATAGGAGATCGAGGTCTCCTTCTAATCTCAAAACTCTGGTTGTGAGTCCTCGGCATCCATCACAGTGTGTTAGCCCTTCGCTGTTAAGCTTAGTTTTGGTAATGTTCAGTAGTGCACTGCTTTCTTCAATATTGCTGCTTTGTGGTTCTTCTCGGTCTGCTGAGAGTGACTTGAGTATTTCTGGTAAGTTTTTGTCACATGAAATCGAAAATGGTTTACAAAGATAGGAGAGATCATTATTTTTGTAGTGTATACTATTTGTTTTGTCTGCTGGCTTCCCGGGCGTGGCCGAGCGGTCAAGAGCATCGGTAGCTAATCGAGAGGTTGGTGTTCCGAGTCCTGGCCGAAGCGGTGAATAATTTTCTCGCGTGGTTGGGTCGTGAACATTTGCGTTTCCCATGCCAGCAAAATCTCAACGAGGATGCATTAAGTTTTAACGAGCAGCTTAAGTTATCAAGCGAATAGTTTACTGAGCACAAAAAAAGAAGTGCTTTTCCGATCCGAATTCACTATGGAATGCTAATACGAAGAAAAGAATGATGCAGCCTTCGAAGTGAGTTGGCCAGTGATTCTCCGTTCCTTTCTGATGAAGACAACTTTCCTGGCGAGAGAATGTTTTCTGAAGCCCGTATGAGGCAGGATCCAAATGAAGCTGAGTTAGCTTATTATTCAAGATTCCGATATCAATTTTCGTGAGCCTGAATATCACAATGTCTATAAACAATTATAGGCTGATCCTGATAAACAGACAATATGTGATCCAATGACAACTTATTTCATTGAGTCCTGACTTTGGGAACAGATTATTGGCCAAAAATCAAAAGCTTGGAGACGAACGAATTTCAAACGGAAGTCCAACTACGCCGCAATAGAAACAATATGAGCAATAAATGCGCCTATTCGTTCAAAACCACTTTTAAAAAACAATAAATGATAGGAAGAATATTCAGGAACGACTCAGCCGTTTGTAGAGGTCAAAGGTCCTGGATAACTTCAGATCTTTCAGGGGTTTTGCACTTTTGGTTCACTGAGCGGTTTTCAGTATGTATTGGTGTAGAGGCTGTTTTTATCAAGTCAAAGAAGGTGATAAACAAATTCCAATTTGATGTCGTTTTGTGAGGTAATTCGGCACAAGAAAAATTCCAAAAATTGCAAAGAGCAATTACGTTCGTGCAGTCGCAGTTTTAATGTCAGAATCAGCACAAGCGAAGTGTAAATGATTTCAAACTGTCCAAGCCGGAGAACAAAAAGATACGTGGTTCCTTTGCACACTATGTAACTTAACATGAAATTTAAAAGGCAAAAGGTAGCAAATTATCTTATAAAACATCTTTATAACTCTGGATAACCTACCTGAGTATCAGCAGCTTTGAGAACAATTGGGTTAGTGGTACAAGTCACTCGACAGGCATACACGCGCATTGAAGAAAAATGGCGTCTAAATGACTGACGTAAACAAAACATCAAAAATAAATTCATTTCACTACCCTATTATTAGGCTTAAACCGTATTTTATCTAATAATTATTGCCTATTTCGGTTTAAATTCAAACAATAACACATTATTCTGTCTTTACAAGAAGCCTGAAAATGTTTTAAATAAAGCCTGAAAGGCGATGGGGATTGGCCCCTTCTGGCCCCTTCTGGCCCTCTCCCAGCCCCCTCTACTGGCGGGGCCATGTGCTGGTAGGGAAATGTTTAGTTAACTGATAAGAAATGATAAAATTGTAGATTTAAATTTTACCAATGATTTCCACCCTATCTTTATGAATTTCAATCGTGATCTATTCACAAATGATCGCTCACTAATTAACTGTTTTCCAGTCTTCCTTTCTAAAAAGCCTGAGGTTAAATGCAATAACGTCGACTTTGCTAACACAAACCATGAATAAATAAATAAAATCGTAAGCACTCTAGATTGGCATAGCATATTTTCAATCGACGATCCAAACTTTTTGCATGAGCTATTTCAGAGCCTTTCATAAAAAATCAAGGCTTTAATCCCGCTTAAGATTTTTTATTCCGATACAGCCGCTTCTACTGTTCCACAGTTTCCCCAAAACAGACTTAGAAAATTACGAATGCAACTTAACGATCAATTTAAAGCTCTTTGTCAGTTCACTTAAGGATTGCACAAATATTTGAATTAGCATTGAAAATTAGGATCGCGCGAGATAGGCATATGAGTCCCAGACACTACGTGATGCCACTTTATCCAAATCTGTTGCTAAGTCTTCCATGTTCGGTCATCGACTAAGCGTTTGAATGTTACTCCGCCTTTACTTGATGGTAACAAAAATTTCGTTACAGATGATTTGGGCAAAGCAGAATTGTTTACGTCATTTTTTGCCCATTTTTGCCATTTTTTACCATTCAATTCAATTCAATTCAATTTATTGAGGGAAATAGGCATGGGCCTTTGAGTACCCTATTTGTAACGTAAAATTAAGTGCGGTATACAGAGAAACCGTGTGGGTTGCCAAGGTACAAAAGGCGGTCATAAAATTTGACAAGTGGTGCACGACTCTCGAGGGTTAAGATAAATGCCTCATCGCTCAGGCTCGTTGCGGAACCATTGAAACTAGCCTCACTACCACAATTTCTCTGCCTTTAAATTCACACTCACTTCTTACAATCATTAATTTCTCGCCTTTAAGTATACAACAAGATATTTCTCACGTAAGAAATTAACATTTGGTTGGAACTGATTATATTCCAAACTCACTTATTAAACAGTTTAAAGATTTCCACATTTACTAAGCAAAATATTCTCAGTATTTCTCGAAAACGGTTTTTTCCCCGATTATTGGAAAACTTCTATTACGATGCCAGTTTTTACATCTTGTTCCCGATCTGACATTCATAACTATCGCGGTGTTCATAAAACGCCCTCTCTTGCTAAACTTTTCGAAAAAATTATTCAAAACAAATCACGGATTTTTGCATAAGTAATTAAATACTAAACTCCACCAACCGGACCGTTCTTGTTAAATCTGCCACATGTCTTTTCTAAATTTACTAAACTCTCTTCGTAATGATCATCTATCTGTAGTAGGTATCTATTTTGATCTTAGTAAGGCATTCGATAAAGTGCCTCATAGATGACCTCTGGTTAAAATAGAGGCTATAGGATTTAGTAGTCCCCTTACTGACTTTATAAGATCATACCTATCTGATTGAAAACAAAAAGTTTTAGTGAGGTCCTCATACTCAAGTGCAACCCCGATTGTGAGTGGTGTCCTTCAACGTACCTTGTTAGGTTTTTGTTGCTTTTAATTTAGATAATTGATATTTCATCGATAGTTAAATGTTCTCAATCTTATATTTATGCTGATGATCTGAAATGCGTATATTCCTTCTCTAACTCTACGGCCGAACGATACCTAGAACAAATTCATTTGGATTTAAACGTTCTTTCGGCGTGGAGCTCCACATGGCTATTGGAGTTCGCACCTTCTAAGTATCGCTCTATGTGTTTTGGGCCTGTAAGGCTGCCGCAAACTGTTATCTCTAAAGGTTGTCCTATGACTTAATGTTTCTCTATCTACACCAATAAATTAGATCTTTCGCCTTATGCTGATAGAACAACGACCAAAGCTGCCCAGATTTGTGGGTTTATTTCTTATAATTTCTACATTCCTAAAATTAAATAAAGACTTAATCGTACGTTTGAGCTTCCCATTGTTTAATTTCACAGTCCTATCTTCGGTTGAATGAACGAAGCGAGCCATTCAAAAATTCAAAATGTTCAAAGACATTTCACAAAAAACTCCTGTATCCGACTCTTTCAAATACTTATACTCAACCGGATGCCAGCTAACGAAGCAACATTTCTTTGAGTTAGGATACTGGAAGCAGGATTTTGGCTCCTTTTTCGACTAAATAATAACTTAAATCTCCCCAAGCTTTCTGTCATTACCCACGTTAGTCTTCCTTATTACCTAAGAAATTCCGCACTAATTATACCTCCTCCTGCATCTTCCACATGTAAACGCTCTCTATTCTTTGCTTCTATGCATAGCTTTCTTTGGAAAAACTTGCCAATTGTAATTAGGGCATTAACTTTTCTATCTGCATTCAAGCGAAGACTGTACATTTTCTCAAAATTTATTCTTTTAACCTTTTATTTTCCTCATCTTTTCCGAGCAGCTTCCTCCATGACTTGGAGAAAGGGCCATCGGGAATTTAAGTTACCCTCTTAAAACTATTTTTTCTCTACCTCGAGTCCCCCAGGAAACATTATGTCTCCTTATACCACCAGTCATTCAAAAGATGAAGTCATTACGACGTAAAATTTCAGACGTGCACAGTCTAAAATGCTCCCGTTTCGTTGGATACTTACCATCATAGGAATTCAATTCTGGATCATAAGATGCTGAGGCCTCTAGTTTACTGACGCCTTTTCGTGAGATTTTTTTCATGCGCGTAAATGATCAAGAACGAACCATATTGACGTTTCATTATCTCATTCTGAAATGCTAATGCAGTATTAGCCTACTCAACCCCTTAACTCATTTTCCAATGCATTTTTTATCCTACCTTCCATTCGAAAATGGAGGTCAATTGCACTCTCCCTCCATTTTCAAGGTAGAAGCTTTTTCACTGCCTATTTTCTAGTTCACAATTAATTTCAAAACATTGCTGACTGTTGCCCTAACAGGACAAGTTTGGTTTTCATTATTAAATATTTGTACATTTTAGCTGCACACATAGTCATAATTTTACTTCATTACTAATGTTTGTTTCGACGGCGCCTTCCCGGCGCTAAATTCTAAATTAAAAACGAAAATAGGCTGACAATTGACGTAAACAGCCAACTTGGGCGTGTTTTCACACGAAAACGCGTAAACCGATGGAGAACACTAGTTTTGCAAGGAAAGCACAGAGAGCTTGCTGACAGTTTTTTGGATGACATTATGTGTCATATTGTCCGTGTCGTACGAGAACGTGTTATAAGTGTTCGCGGATCGATAACAAAGCGATACACTGTCAAACAAAACAGTCGAGTCCAGGAAAGCGATGTCATGCAATTGCTCAGCATGATTCATAGGTGCTGAGCCACGAAGACAGAAGATACCTGATGGTCAGTATTGACGGAGAACCCTCTACGCTACAGGTCCAAATGCTTTCAGACCTCACGATAATCAGCATAGGCATCCGTAAGGCTCTTGCTCCCCTGAACTGAAACCAACAGCCGTCCATGCCTGGACATCTAATAATACACAAATGCCGTTTGAGGGTGTTTTCCAAGTCACGGTCTTTCAGATATTTACGTCTAGAAGTTCGAAAAAAATCAGCTTGGCAACAAAACCATCTCAGAGTTAGGTCTCTGGAGTCAGCCACTCCAGGAGATATGCTGTGCCCTAAACATCACGGAAAAGAATATGACGAAAAGGTATGCCGAATAGATGAAGATGTCAGTCGGAACGTGCACAAAATGACAGTAATTTTGAGGGTGAAACCAGGGAAAAAATCAGTATTCAGACAGTGTCGACAAAGCCCATTTGCAGTACAAGCAGAGCTTACAGCAGAATAGCATTATCTGCCCACAGTATTTAGCGAAGATCATCCCGATAATGGGTGGTAATGAAGCCTATCGGGAGAATACGTTGTGCGCAGACTACTAAACTGGTTGAATGTCAAGTTAGGAGGATTATCGTTACCGTTTTGCCAACCGTGAACCACATTTTTTGATGCTGAATAGAGGAACGTTTTCAAAAGGACTGATCTCGCAGAGGCATATCTAATGTCACCAGCTGGAGCGGCAGCGCAGGATGTTTAATATTAATACACCCTTTCTGAGCAGGTTGTAATCCGGCGCGTCGTTTGAAAGTGGTTTAGAATTTCAAGCACTTCTGCCGACAAGTTTTGGTCACTATCTCAGTGAAGAAGACACGGTGCTTGGATATTATTAAAGAATTGTCTGTATATTCCT